>JANAVB010004646.1:0-47807 GCA_029216955.1 Iris pallida | reverse complement strand
TGCGGTCGAATTCTCTAGACTTAGTCGGTTTGCTCCCACCTTGGTGGCGACCATGTTCGATAGAGTCCAACGGTTCCAGCAGGGACTCCACCTGGAGATTTTACTGGCTGTAGAGTAGTTTGAGCATCAGACCTTCGATGCAGTATTGAGGGCAGCTAGGAGGCATGAGTATACCTCCCAGAGGATCGTGGACCTGACCGGAGGTCAGAAGCAATCCCACGGCCAGATGAACCAGTCTTCGGCACCAGCCCCGACAGCTAGGACTTTGACCATTGGAGCTCCGAGGCGGGCAATTTCAGTTACGTCGATCCAGCATTCGACCCCGGTATATCTCAGCAGAAGTAGAAGTAGACTTCCGCAATGGGTTACACTCATTGTGGGAAGCCAGGGCATATAGTATCAGAATGTCGCAGAGCACAGGGCTTGTGTTTGGCTTGTGGAGCCTTGGACCGCCCGAATAGGGGGATTTATCTTCTTCGACCTTTACTAGTCCTTCGGTAAGAAGGCCAGCACCAGTCCAGCAGCAGCAGCAGTACCCGTTGCCGAGGCCCTTGCCGCCTCAAACCCAAGCATTTAGCAGCAGAACCCCCAGCAGTATGTACAAGCCCAAGCACAGATTCAGAGCAGGCAGAGAGGTTTCCAGCAGAGGGGACCCGCACCCAGAGGACATGGTCAGGTGATGGCGATGACCATAGAAGAAGGATTGGCACCAGGTGATGTAGTGGCAGGTAATATTCTCGTCAACTCCTTTCCAGCATCATCGTTATTTGATTCTGGTGCATCGCATTCATGTCTGTACGATTCGTGACACGAACAGGACTGGAGCCCGAGTCATTATCAGTAAGACTCAATATACTTACTAGTAACGGTCTTATGGGAGTAGATAGAGTATTTTCCTCGTATCGAATCGTAGTTAGCGATAGAGAGTTCTCCTTTAGATTGATAGAATTCTCGATGGCCGATTATGATGTGGTCTTAGGGATGGATTGGTTGAGGAATCACTATGCTAGAATAGACTGCCACGTTAGCATGGTTTTTAGCATTCCAGGCGAGCCAGAGTTTTTCTTTTCCCGAAGCAAAGTTGAACCTTCCCCTCCAGTATTACGGATGGCAGTAGCAGCAGTGCAGTTACCCCGGATAGTCGAGGAGTTTCCAGATGTTTTCCTAAAAGAACTTCCAGGAATGCCGCCAGAGCAAAAGATTGAGTTTACTATCGAATTGATCCCAGGGACAGCCCCAGTGTCAAAGAGATTCTACAGGATGGTGCCGTCAGAGTTAGAGATATTGTACAAGATGATTGAAGAACTCAGAACTAAGGGATTCATTCGTGCTAGTGGATCGCCTTGGGGAGCCCCGATGCTTCTTGTGAAAAAGAAGGATGGTACGTCCAGATTATGTGTAGATTATCGTACCTTGAACTCAGTGACAATCAAGAACAGATACCCTCTCCCGAGGATAGATGACTTGTTTGATCAACTCAAGGAGACAGCAGTATTTTCGAAGATTGATTTGCGGTCAGAATACCATCAGATCAGAGTCAGAGAGCAGGACATCCCGAAGACAGCTTTCAAATCTAGATATGGGCATTAGGAGTTCCTTGTTATGCCATTTGGAGCAACCAATACGCCGGCTGTATTCATGGACCTCATGAATCGTATCTTTACGCCATACTTGGATCATTTCATAATTGTGTTCCTAGACGACATCCTGGTCTACAGTAAAAGTGTAGCGGAGCATGAGCAGAATCTCAGAGTTGTCCTCCAGATTTCATAGAGCACCAGTTGTACGCAAAGTTCAGTAAATGCGAGTTCTGGCTTGATCGCATTTCATACTTGGGTCATATCATCACCAGAAGAGTAGTAGAAGTGGATCCCTAGAAGATCGTGGCTATAAAATCATGGCCAGTACCCAGCACAGTGGCGGAAGTTCGTAGTTTTCTTGGTTTTTCAGACTTTGCTCGGATTTCAGCACCATTGACCCAGTTGACCCGTAAGGATGTACAGTTTGCTTGAACAGCAGAATATCAGGATTCTTTTGAGAAGTTGAAACACAATTTGATGACGGCTCCTATTCTTACGCTTCTAGATGGGACCAGAGGATTCTCAGTGTATTGTGATGCTTCAGGCAGAGGGTTGGAATATGTTTTGATGCAGCATGGGAAGGTAATAGCTTATCACATCAACTTCGTGATCATGGGAGGAATTACCCAACCCATGACTTGGAGTTGGCAGCAGTAGTATTGGCACTTAAGCTTTGGAGACACTACTTGTATGGAGATAGGGTGGAGATTTTTATCGACGATAAGAGCCTGAAGTATGTGTTCACTCAGAAGGATCTTAACATGCGTTAGAGGAGATGGCTAGAGCTACTTATGGATTATGATGTTAACCTGCAGTATTATCCTGGGAAGGCCAACGTTGTAGCAGATGCATTGAACAGAAGAGCCAGAGTTTATTTTCTAACAGCACAACCAGAGTTATTATCAGATCTTCAGAAGATGGGTATAGAAGTTGTCCTTCCTACCAATATGGCATTGATGTCTAGTATGCAAGTTCAGTCCAGTATAGTCGAGAGGATCCGGATGGCGCAGTCAGCAGATTCCAAGCTTCAGCGACTCAGAACAGAGTGTGAGGCAGGACGAAGACCAGAGTTATGTATCCATGAGGACGGTACACTTTGGCATGGGAGACGTCTTTGTGTACCTAGTGGAGATATCAAACAGAAGTCATGGCAGAAGCCCACAGTTCTCAGTATTCCATTCATCCGGGCGGTACAAAGATGTATCGTGATATTCGTCAGCATTTTTGGTGGAATGGCATGATGAGGGAGATAGCCCGGTTTTCTCTCGATGTTTAGTTTGCCAACAAGTTAAAGCTGAACATCAGAGACCGGGTGGACTTTTTCAGCCCTTGCCGATTCCAGAATGGAAGTGGAAGCATATCACCATGGATTTCGTGACTGGATTACTACGATCCCCAGCTAGGAGAGATGCTATCTGGGTTATAGTCGATAGATTCACGAAGGTGGCTCACTTTCTTCCATTCAGAGTTGGTCAGTCGACGGGTCAGCTAGGAGAGATGTACCTCAGGCAGATTATGAGATTTCACGGTGTACCAGTCAGTATCACCTCGGACAGAGATTCAAGATTTATATCGCACTTTTGACGCAGTCTGCAGAAGAGTTTGGAAACTCACCTCCAGTTCAGCTCAGCTTATCATCCCCAGACAGATGGTCAGTCAGAGCGTGCCATACGAACCTTAGAAAATATGTTGAGATCTTGTACACTCGACTTCGGTGGTTCGTAGGAAGATCACCTGCACCTGGTGGAGTTCTCGTACAACAACAATTTCTAAGCCAGTATCCAAATGGCATCGTTCGAGGCACTGTATAGTAGGAAGTGCAGATCCCCGCTAGCATGGGACAATATTGGAGAGGCAGATGCTCGGTCCGAAAATGATTACTCAGACAGTCGAGGTGGTCGGAAGAGTCAGAGATCATCTTCGCGTTGCACAAGATCGCCAGTGCCATTGGGCCGATTCTCATCGGCGTCCCCTTGAATTTTTTTTCGGCGACCATGTATTCCTTAGGATCTCGCGTAACCGCGACGTCGTTTCGGCGTACGGGAAAAGCTTAGCCCTAGGTATATAGGGTCGTTTGACATCCTGGAGCGAGTAGGAGATGTGTCCTATCTCGCTCCCACCGTCGTTACATGAGGTGCATGATGTCTTCCATGTATCCCAATTACGACGGTATATCCGGATCCGAGTCATCCTAGATCATTCGGAATTGGTTGTTGGTACCAATCTTTCGTATGAGGAGAGGCCCGTATCCATATTGGACCAAAGAGAGTAGATACTCAAGAACAAGACTATCAAGTTAGTTTATGTTGCTTGGGGTCATCACTCATTGGATGAGTCAACGTGGGAGCGTAAGGATGATATCCGATCGCGATATCCCAACCAGTTTGACTCGTAAGGTATAATGTCCTTCTTATGCCTTACACCCTCAGCTTTTTTGCTTGCATGAATGATTGCTTGATTGATTGCCGAGTTATACTTGCTTGTGATTAGTATGGCTTGTTCTTGCCCCTCTAGCCTTTTGAGTAAATTTCGAGGACGGAATTCTTTTAAGGTGGGTAGAGTTGTAACGACCATAGTTCGTATTACGTATTTTGGTATACGTATACGTATTTTGACTCGTATTGCATGTCTCATTGCATGGTTTATTTTAGTATTACATTGGTTATGGTTCATCTTGGTTTGGCTTCGTTTGGGCTACTTTTAGGTTCATCACGAGATTTATGACACTTTAGTACTTAGCATTTTTAATTTTCATAACTCATTTTGGGTAGATCTAAACTTGTTTTATTTTCAGATTTCTTGGGTTTTGATGTATTGAACCCTATTATTTACAAGTTTTGAGTGTTTCAGGTTGTAGAGAATTTTGTTCTACCCCATTTTAGCCTGTGGAAGTTCGGATTCTGACCTTAGATGAAGGATTATGGGGGCTTGAAAGCTATGGCATTCATGGTTCTTCTCGAAAAAATGGAGAAGAAGAACAGTACTCAGCCGCATGAACTCAGCCGCATGCTTCCCAGCTGCATGAACTTAGCCGCATGGACCTGGCCGCATGGCCTTCACACGTATGACTCAAGTAGGACCCCAGCCGCATGAGCTTGTTCCCCTACTGCCGCATATGTCATTTTCCTCCCCTACCGCATGAGACCCTTAAGTTCTTTGCCGTATGAAACCAGTTTCTGGAGCCGCATGAGCCTGCTTTCCACAGCCACATGAACTTGATTTTCCCTTAGTCGCATTGCTTCGGTTGGCCAGCCGTATGGATTTGGTTCCCGAGCCGCATGAGCTTGTTTTTCTCCCACTGCCGCATGAGCCTGATCTTTCTTGGCCGTATGAGCCCGATCTTTACTGGCCGCATGAGCCCGATCTCTACTGGCCGCATGAGCCCGATCTCTCCTGGCCGCATGAGCCCGATCTTTCTTGGCCGCATGAGCCCGATCTCTCTGGCCGCATTACCTCGATTTTCTGGCCGCATGAGCCCGATCTCTCCTGGCCGCATGAGCCCGATCTCTCTGGCTGCATGAGCCCGTTCTTCCCAAGACGCATGAGCCCTTAACCCCTGGTCCCCTTTCATGCCCTTTTCCTTGGCCGCATGAGACACCCCCGAGCCACATGACTCTTCCATAGCCCCTTGTATTTTATGTTGAGTTATTACATTTACATTTTGTCTTATGACCCTCTGTGTAACTTGGGTCCCTTGATAGAATGCTTAAACACGACAGTGACCCGAAGTGGTGCACTCTTGACAAGTAACATGACATGCTAGTAGCCCGTCGTGATGCACTCCTGAAAGTAAACCTGACATGATATACCTCGATATGCTATTACGACGGCTAGCATAACATGACAAGAATGAATGGCCTGGACACCATGGATGATTGAGTTTGTACATATGAACCGGTATTATCTTACATCATGTCTAGGACAGAGACCCCTGAGTACCACGGTCAGGGGTACCTACTGAAATTGACTAAAGCTAATAACTAGAATAATCCAGTAGTCATGAAGAGATTTCCCAGCTACAGACTATCCTGTTATCTGGGCGCGCAAGTGGACTTGTAGCCTGCCAACAAGTAGGGCACATTTCCATGGCACTTCATGTGTTATACCCTTCATGAATGAATATTTGACCTGGATAACCTAGATGGTCTGCAGGGCTTGTGGTTGTTAGAATAATCTTAGTGCATCTTGCTAGTAACTAGGCCTGTGATAATCCTAGTTAGTTAAAGTATCAAGCTATACTCATTGCTTGGCCGTGATTGATTAGATGGAGTCTAACCCAGTCTAGTCTTGCCCTGATTCTTTACAAGATTGTTACATGACCTGAATGCATGACCTGAATGCTTGTGCTTTACTTATCGATAAATGGTGGAAAACCAAGTCCTATTCAGATGAAGGGTTACAACCCCGGTCCTTGTTTGGTTTAAGGGTTGTAACTTGGTTATCTGATTAGTTCCATGGTTATCTTATCGTATATCATCATAATTTTCTATATTCCCAGTCTTTTATTATATAACTATGTTTTTGTGCTAATTGCTAGTTTTAGTTCTTCAGTGAAGCCTCTTTGTGGCACTTGCTCTTTCTGGGATCTGATCCAGCTGGTTTTGTATGGCCAGATACTGAGCAGCTCCAGAGCATCTACCTTCCTTCCAGCCAGATGGTGACTACCAGACGTAACCCTGGCAACGAGTGGGTTTTATCTTGGCACTCCCACTCTATTGTAAAATTATTCTTTTGAGGCGTTTAGACGACGAGCACGTATTAGCTCGATTGCACTTTACTTACTGTCTGCGTAGGGCTGTAACATGATTGGCAAATCCTAGGGTTGATCTTGTATGACTGAAACTTTTGCTAGTCTTCACATTTTGAAATAACTAGCTTCATGATCATCCAAATATTTAATGTATGCGATGCCTTACTATTGTATATTGGTGCTCTGACATCTTGTAACTGTTATTACTTGCTTGAGATTGAGACAATAGGCTTGTTTATGACCATAAGAGACTGATGGCTTGTAGTTAAACCTCATATATCTAGACAGCCGTAACCGTATAGTAAGGTGGATTCTATTTCAATATACGTAGCTGGCTATGTATACCCCCGCTCTCCAGTATTCTGGTTCCGGGGCGTTACAATGTCTTTCCACATGTGTTATTTCCCTGTTTCAGTAACTGTAAGTAGTAAAACTTTGCTCATTTTATAATTGGATCGTTGCAGGTGAATTGACTGAGGAGGAGTTGCTTTGCAATTCATACTATGGACCTACCACTGAGATGCTAGCCCACATCCCAAAGGATGTCCCTGTTGGAAAATACCATATAGCTTAGCTTACATTTAGTTTTTGAACTTGGTTTGTAATAATTAGTTAACATTTACTTGTTTGGATTTGACTCCAATTACTTTTGCTTTGGGAATGTAACTAAGTGACATTTTGGACTTATTCTAGTTTCTCTCATATAGATGCTGTGATTAATCTGATTCAATGTAATATAATTTTGAAGACGATTAATGGTTTAGAACAACTTACAATATTATATCTCATATCATTGGCTGGAGGTGTCCGACTCGTATTCGGATATTTAGGAGCGTGTCGTGACAATGCTGTAAAGAGCATGGAATATAAGATATTCAACAAAAGATCACTTGTTGTTGAAGAGTCGATTAATGTTACCTTCGTCGAGCTGAACAGTCAACGCAACGACGATAGTGACAATAAAGAAGAGAAAACTTCCTCAAACAGAACATCAAAAGATACACCATCATCGTCATTACCTAGAGAGTCTACCAAAATGATTGTAGTTTGCACCAGATCATCCAGAAGAATTGGTAATAGGTGATGTATCAAGATGTGTATGTACTCGCTCAAGCATAAGAGATTTAGTTGCTAATGTTGCATTTATTTCCAAAGTAGAACCTAAGAATGTTTTAAAAGCTTTTAATGATGAATTTTAGATTTCTGCAATACAAGAGGAACTAAACCAATTTGAATGGAATCAAGTTTGGGAAGTCATTTCCAGACCTATTGATCATTCGATTATTGGTACCAAGTGGGTGTTTTGAAATAAGTTAGATGAGAATAGTTCAGTCACACGCAACAAAGCACGTCGAGTAGCTCAATGCTATAATCAAGAAGAAGGCATTGACTATGAGACGTATACTCCAGTTGCTAGACTAAAGTCCATTCGTATGCTTTGTGCTTTTGCAAGTTTTTATGGTTTTAAACTTTTTTCAATGGATGTCAAAAGTGCTTTTCTAAATGGTTTTATAAAAGCAGAAGTTTTTGTAAAACAACCTCCTGGCTTTGAAGATTTTAAAAATTCTTATCACGTATTCAAGCTTCGCAAGTCTCTCTACGGTCTCAAACAAGTACCTCGTGCATGGTATAAGCGCCTTAGTTCCTTCTTGTCTTAACACAGTTTTCCAAAAGGAAGGTTGACTCTACTCTTTTAATAAAATCTTTAGATAAAATATTTTATTAGTGCAGATATACATAGATGACATAATTTTTTGATCAACTAATAGGATACTATGTAACGAGTTTGCTAAGTGTATGCAGAGTGAATTTGAAATGAGCATGATGAAAGAACTAACATTCTTCCTTGGGCTACAAATTAAACAAAATTCATAAGGGATATTCTTCAATTAAGCAAAGTATACAAAAGATCTGCTAAAAAAATATGACATGGATAATATCAAACCGATCGGCACTCCTATGGCAATATCAACAAAGCTTGATATAGATGAAAGTAGTACACCCGCTGAAGTGCGTAAGTACAGAGGTATGATTGGTAGTTTACTATACTTAACTACTAGTCAACCAGACATTATGTTTTAGTATGCTTATGTGCTAGATATCGGGCTTGTCCTAAAGAATCACATGTAAGCACCGTAAAGTGTATCCTGCGATACCTTAAAGGTACTTTGATGGCTGGTCTTTGGTATCCCAATACTGATTCGTTTGACCTGATAGGCTACTCGAACGCAAATTTTGCTAGATGCAAGGTTGAACATAAAAGTACCAATGGTACACGTTATTTTCTAGGAAAGTCATTGGTCTCCTAGTTTTCTAAGAAACAAAATTCAGTTGCATTATCAACAACCGAGGCTGAATATATAGTTGCAGGACGTTGTTGTGCTCAAATTTTGTGTATGAAACAAACTTTGGAAGACTATCAGTTATCGTTAAATATATCACTATTTTCTGCGATAACTCTTATTCTATTAATCTCATGAAGAATCCTGTATGTCATTCGCATACTAAACACATAGAAATTAGACATCACTTCCTTAGAGACCATGTATTACAGGGTGATATAAGTTTAGAATTTGTTGATACTGAGCATCAATTAGCTGACAACTTCACTAAGCCCCTGGCTGAAGATCGTTTTAACTTTATACAAAGAGAATTAGAAATTTTGGATGTTGAATTAATATAATTAAATATTATTTGAGTATGGTTCATAAATTCGTAGAAATTATTTTGGTTATAAGCTGAAAGAGCCCTTTTGTCACACAGGTATAAATAGCCTGAAGCGACACAGTGTACTAGTCTTCGGACTACCACTAGCTGGAATCCGACCCCTACAGCTAACCTGAAATATTTTATACGATTTATGTATTTTAGTTAATTAATACTAATCATTTTCGTCAACACACCTATTTCTAATTAATCTTTGTATTTATGTTAAAACTTATATCATAAAACTTTCCAATTCTGTCCCAATTACCCCTGGATCAAACATGGTCAAAGTTCTGGCCAAACTCGGACCAATCTCGGTCTGGTTGAATCAGAACAGAAGCTGGACAGTCGGGTTCCCCTCTATTTAAACCCTCAAAATCATCATCTTCTTCTTCAATCCACAAAAAAAATCTACCGAAAACCCTAACCCTAACCTCCTAGTTCTCATTCCTCCAAGCTTTTCAAGCTATAAAACTTGGATTCCGAGCTTTCTCAAGGTTCTCTTCCACTGTTCACCTTTAATTTCGATAAATCTCAACTCTTTCCATCTATTTCAATTCTAATGGCTCCCAAAATTTCTTATTCTTCCAGAAAGAAGAGGAAAGTCGGTGAAGCTGAGTCCTCTACTGCTCAAGAGGCATCTTTTTTCTCTTTATTTAGTCTCACCTTGCCGGACGGTGACTACTTTGATAATTTTATTTTTGTATCATACTATGCATCCAATTATGGTTTAGTGATTTTCATCAAAGGAAAATTTGTGCGGGAAACCCCATTAACTTTACATCGTTTCCCAATCACATAAATGTTTTTGAATACTTCGAGTTACTAGATTTAGTTCAATCTAGTTTTCCAATTTATTCGAATGCTATCCACATGTTTTATTACAATCTTTCCGTCAAAAAAGGGCACAATTAAATCAAAAGTTGGCAGAATTGACATAGAGTTTGATGCTGATGATTTAGCAATCATGCTTCACATTCCCAATATTGGGGAAGCATTAGTTGATATCACCTCGGTGCAATTTCCAGAAGTTATAACTTTTGACTCTTTTTGTGACTCCTTATGTGCAGCTAACTCTCATCCTCAGGGCACTCTTCGTCCTAAGCATTTGAACAACTACTTCTATGATCTCCATAGGATAGTATTTTCTGCCATTATTCGGAGCCACTGATGAAATTTCATACTTGGAACTCTCTGTTATCTATCATCTTCACTTTCATGTCCCCTTCAGTCTGGCTAGGACCATCATCGTCACTATGGTAAAGTGTCGCAAGAAATTGCGATGGCTTCTCTATGCGATGTATCTGCCTATCATTTTTTAGTAGTTTGAGGTCACTTTTGATGACTGTGCTCAGGATGCTCCTCTTGCATATCTTCATGAGTATCATCGAGCTGTTCCTATTCCTGCTGTTCAGGCTCCTCCTCCTCGAGTTGACTCATCAGCCTATATTACACATCCTTCCTATCATCCCGGTGGAGTTACCCTAGAGCCCCTTCAGGCCTTGATGATGGATCAGTTTAGGGCCGTGGACTTTCATACCACTCTTCAGCTCCAGGCCATACCAACACTATGAGGGATGTTTCCTACAGCGTTGCTCACAACCCTAGTGGTCTTTTAACAATGTTTCGTAATCCCATAGTGCTTGGGTATCGCATTGATGATCCAGAGGCTCAACGATACTATGATCCTGCTGCTGCCCATTATGATCCCCAACGTTCTGCTGAGACTGGTCCTTCTAGGGTTGTAGATGCTGATGAAGATGATGGGGATGATGATTGAGGACGTTTTCTAGTGATAGAGAGTCACTAGTTATGTTTTAGTTTGGTTTTAGTTTTCTGCTATGTATTATTAATAAGGCTTATTTCAAGCATTATCAGTTTGAGTTGGATTATCAGTTTGAGTTTGATTTTATGCACTTTCTTCTATTTTCTCTTTCTCCTATTTCAGTATTATGGATCATATTGTGCTGAGTACTATGCTTCTGTCATTTTGCTTCTATGATAAAACTGGGAAGAAATGTGATACTTAGCCCCTAAATGTGTTATTACTTAGTCCCTTCGTCGATTCCATTTTGATTATCTTTATGCTGCTAACGAAATTTGCTCTAACAATATTTTTTAGAGTTTTTATTTCTAGACTTTTCAGTTGTTCAGCCTACTGGTTTTGCTACGGAGGAGTAACAAGACTTGACCGTACTTTTATGGGGTAGCAAGTATTATACCAACGTTCCAATCAAAGTCTACTTCCGAACCATGCTGGACAATTTCTAAGTATCAATCGTAGTTTTATCAAATTACCAAAATGGAGAAGATTGTTGGCGCATACAGCCATGGTCGAACCGATTTCGATTATTGATTTAAAACTCTGAGCTCGATATGAAAAGAAACAAAAGATCGTAGATTTCTCAACAGATTTTTTATACTTTATTCTGTATTTTTCTTTTATTGAGTCTAGAAAATTGTGCCTCGGGATCACTGACAAATTTAGAAGCCTACTTTCAAAATCTATTTTTTGACCCAAAACAAAAACCTAGACCCTTGTTTATCCAAAAACTCCACAAACCAAAATGACCTAGATTTGACCTAAACGAACTCGGCCAGAGTTCTGCCCGAACTCGGTCAAGTCAAATCACCCATGCTCAGCTGCATATTCCTACTCCTTTGGATCTGCAACGTTCAAAATTTTGAACGTTAGCCCTACCGAGTCCTGTCTGAACTCCATTCCAGAAAATCCTGTAAAATAAAAGAATTTGTCATTTCTATTCACTCATTCATTCTCCATCTTCTATCTATTCCAAAGCTTCCTATCTACTTAAAAGAGCTTTCATCTTCCTATTTCCAAGACAACTCCTATTCTTCTAAGTGTCGATGGTTTTTGATTAGGAGTATTCGAGTTTTACAAGCTTGGAGTATAAAAGCTTTTTATAGAAAGGTGTTTGAAGTTTGTTCGTAGGCTTCAGATAAAAATACGACAGTATTGAAGTTGGCATGTTATTCGGAGCAAAGCACGCGGTGTAATCTCTACTAAAAATAGTGGATTATAGCAAGCAAGAGTTCTCGCTAAGTGGACTAGTCTTCTCAGAGAAAAATCAGTATAACATCGGTATTTGTATATTTCATTCTTGACTCTATTCACCCCCATCTAGAAGTGCCATCGATCCTATACATGAATCATAGAGAATATCAGCATAAAAACTATCAGAGAATGTATTCGTCTATGGTCCTGAGCAATGAGTGAGGATCAATGTCCAAAAGAGTCACAAAGACCTAGATATGAAATATAAATGTCAATTCATGTTTTGGAGTGATAATGTTTGCCATTGATTATAAAAGAACCGAACAGTTTTATGGGAGGACTGGACTTTTACTTCACAACACAAACTCGCCTGTACAAAGAAAGCCTAGGGACGAAAATCTAGGTACAGCAATCTAAGTACAATTGTTTATTTTTTCTAGGGGGTGACGATAGAGGCTAGGGAAAGCGACGGCATCTCTGCCTTACTCCTTGGACGATCGGACGCAGCTTTGGCTCCGAGAAAGAAATGCTCTTGCTCGAATGTGGATCGCTCTGTGTCTGGCTCTGTACGTATATCTCTGTACTCTCCTTTTTTTTACAAGGGAATGGCACCTTGCTATTTATAGGCATTATGGGTGGAGGTGTATATCCACGTGGCGGATTCTGAGCCCCGGACCATTATGTTGATTGCCATAAATCTAGTTTGTTATGATTGCAATATATCTGGGTAATTATGTTGATCGCCATAAATCCGTATGGTAATGATTGCATTAAATTTGGATGATTATGATGATAGCAATAAATCTGGCTTGTTTGGAATTTGACCAAATTTGGACGGTTATGTTGATTGTAGCAAATCTGAGTTATTGAGATTTGATCGACTCCTGCCACGTGTCCTTCATTGACTGCAATAAATATAAATTATTGAGATTCGATCAGCTCCCGCCACGTGTTTCTCATTGACTGCAATAAATATGAATTATTGAGATTCGATCAGCTCCCGCCACGTGTCCCAACTGCTGTGAACCGCATGGAGGACTGTCATGGTTGGGCCGCATGAGTGTGGCCTCATGATTCGAGCCGCATAGGAGTAGCAGCCGCATGGGAGTGGCCGCATGATCCGAGCCGCATAGGAGTAGCAGCCACATGGGGGTGGCCCCATGATCCGAGCTGTATAGGAGTAGCAGCCGCATGGGGTTGGCCCCATGATCCGAGCCGCATAGAAGTAGCAGCCGCATGGGGGTGGCCCCATGATCCGAGCCGCATAGGAGTAGCAGCCGTATGGGGGTGGCCCCATGATCCGAGCCGCATAGGATGAGCAACCGCATGGGGATGGTAGCCGTATAGGGAGCTTTTTGGGGTTGGTGGACTGTGCCAGCTGTGAAGATTTTTTTGTCTTTCCTAGGAGCCTGCCACTATGTCAGGGTCATTATTTCACTTTTATGTCAGGGTTGTCAAACCTTCGTGTCAGAGCCGTCGCTTCGTATCAGGGCATTAAATGAGCCAGCTGCATAAATTAATTACGGCCGGTTTGTGAAGGACTTTTTGAACCGCATAAAGCCACGTGGCTCGCTGGGAACTTCTGAGCCGCATGAAACTCTATTGAACTTTTGAGCCGCATGAAACTCTCCTGGTCTTGAGCCGCATAGGATTTTCTGTTCATTTCCTTGCTTCTACAAGACCCCCTTCAAAGTTTTCTATTTGTAAAATGGAAATACTTTGAATAAGAAGCATGGCTATGCCCACCTAAGCTCTTCTGGCCGTATAAGATGTTCTGGCCGCATGGACTTCCTAGCCGCATGGCCTTCTTGGACACATGGACTGCCTGGCTGCATGGACTGCCAGGCCGCATGGACTTCCTAGCCGCATGGACCGTTCTGGCCGTATGCTGTCTTTTCTGCCAAGTATGCGTCTCACTTAATGACCCTTGATTTTGTCTTGATTTGTTTCGGATTTGAAGCCGCTTTTTGGGGCAGGATCCCAAGGGTCAGATTTGCCTCGATGACTGAAGCGTCGATTTTGTTCTTTAGGCGGCGCACGGATCGAAGCGTCCCTCGGTCTATGAGCCCCTTGTCTGCCTATAAATAAGAGTAATCTTTTTAGAAAAACTATTTACTTTCTTCTTTTATTCGAACCTCTCTTGCCCTAGGCTGCCATCTTCTTCTTCTTCTTCTTCTTTGATCATTCGATGGCCCCCAAGACTTCCAAGGCTGCAGCGAAGGGTAAGGGAGTGGCTTCTACGTCGACTGCGGCGCCTGAAATTCATCCCGACGTTCACCCCGCCATTGCTGGTAAGGGTTTTGGCAGAAATTGCACGAACTCAGAACTTTAACCATCATGGCTATGTCGCATATTTTATGCGCGGGCCTTCTTCGTCTTCATGAATCTGTATACCGTGCTCTGTGTGCCGCATGTGCATCCCATGTCTGAGTCGTATGGGGGTATATCCCATGTCCGAACCGCATGAGAGTCGTCTTGCGGTCGCATAAGCACTTTTTGAGTTAAATCGCATAAAGACCCGTCGAATCAGAACCGCATAAGTCCCTCTGAATCGAACCGCATGAAGCCCCCTCAAACAGGACCGTATAAGCTCATATAGACTGGGCCGTATAATGCTGCGCTAAACCGAGCAGCATAAGCTCCTCTGAATTGGGCTGCATAATGCTCTGCTAAGCAGAACCACATAAGCTTATGCTAAACAGAGCCGCATAAGCTTACGCTAATTAGTGCCGCATAAACTCATGTTCAAACAGAGCCACATGAGCTCTTTTAAACAGAACCGCATAAGCTCGCGCTAAACATAGCCGCATAAGCTCATGTGGACTGGGCCGCATAAGCCTAAAAATACTAGGTGGTTTTGTTTCGCCATCTTTTAATCTTGTTTCTCTTTGTCTTTCTCCAGTGAATCTGCCAGTCAATCCAGCGGGAGAACCCCTGGTGGGTTCGGCCCAGTCTGCTGTGGGTGTGCGGTTCGACCACTTAGTCCAATATATAGCAAACCAGCTTTCCACAGACGAGCCTTTGGAGAGGCTGAATGCTATGAAGAGCCATCCCTTCTACTTTCTCTGTGCCATGATGAACTCGGGACAATTGGAGGGAAAATACCTGAAGCCGACGTTCCTCTTTGGGGATGCTTTGACTGTGAAGAACCCCCGAGTGCTGGATATATCCGAGAGTTGGAACTTTACTCTTGATGAGATGGCGATCCATATCCCTCCAATGGAGCATCATTTTCCTCTGTCATGGTTCAACATGTTATCGCTGGACAGAAAGATGGTGGACTCCTTGACCCCAAGCGAGTCGGGGATGATTGTGGGTAACATCCATTATAACAGGAATTTGGGGTCAGCGTATACGGGAAGGGAACCGGTTAGTCGGTACGTGATAGGACTGGCCCCGGGTACCTTTATAAATGTATCGGGTGCCAACTTCACGTTCTCTCAAGCTGACACCTTCTTGAACTAGCTTGCTCGGAAGGGGTCATATCCCGTCGGACGATTGGCGCTGCTGAACTGGATAAACCCCATCCCTGCGTGGGCCAACTTGACCATGTGGATTCTGCGGAAGTGTGAGACTCCCCTGCGTGAGATCGGCCTCTACCACGCTATTCGGGGTACCTGTCATGGTCTACCCATAAATAAGCCGTTGTTCATGGATCTCTTGGAGATGTACAATCGGCGGACGGGAACCTTCTTCACACCTGGAGGGGAGCTGGGACTCGCCCTCCACGAGATACACGTCATTTCCAAGCTGCCTTGGGGGGATGATGTCTTTGAAGTGTACACCCCTACGAACGAAGAGTTCGAGGATTTGGATCGGCAGTTCCCGAGCTTTGTTGCTGTATACCGGGAATTGTTATGTCACCACAGTACTTGTCACCAGGCGTCCATCAAGAAGGATGGTAGCTCGGAAGGGAGCATTCCTCATACCATATCCTGGGTCTCCTACCTTTTTACATTAGGCGCCTCGGGCCGGGTTTCTTCCCGAGATCCTCAATCCCAGGAGGAGGTACAAAAACTGGCGTCGACTGCCAAGAGATCGAGGTCCACGGGCGACACTTTTGGGAGTCAAACTGACTCTTTTAGTTATTTTTATCATGGTACTCAGTGGCTGTCAGAGAAGGCACTCCTGGCAGGATTCCTGTTGGTGTGGCTACGGAATTACGTGGTCTCAGGAGGGACAGGTTCCATTGAGAGGATCAGCCGCCACTTTATCCTCCCTGCCGTAAAGCTGGTTTTTGGGGCCAGACTGGCCCTTCTTCCGGCCATGGTGTGCAGCATACACCATGGCCTTCTCGCCTTCTTGTCCAAGGTCATCGCCCGTGATACAACGATGAACTTTGAGCGCATAGAGCTGCCATACCATTATCTGATGGGGTGGCTATTGATGCACTGCCGGTTTTTGATGAGGCCTGGAGCAGAAGACGGCGTTACGGCTGATGATGCTTTCATTTTCCAATACCACCATCAGCCCTGGGTGTGCAGCACTATGCCAGCCTGTCGGAGGGCGCTGGCGAGAGTGAACGGATATGACTTTTTTGTGTCTGTTCCTCGTTTTACCGCTGAAGAAGTGAGGAGCATACATATTGATGGTACCGGACCTCCTCACCTCTTGCCTGAGGAGACGCTCCTTTGGCTGTGTAATATCCGTCCAGTGCACCTAGTATACCGTAATCGCAATAATGTCTACCTGGAGCCCTACTTGGCCAGTATGTTCTCCCGCCAGTTCGGGTATAGTCAGCTATTCTTTGACAGTCCCAGCTCTTGCTTGGGCTTTGAAGGTAGCGTCCTTGACGGTATCAGGGCATGGCATTACTATGACGCGGTTCATACCCGAACCAGCTTTTCGGTTCCTGAGACTGAGGCACCAGGAGAGATTTTATATATGGCGGCCCTATACCATGTTACGGTGAGCAAGCCTTCCATTAATTTTGACCCGAGTACCAGCTTTATTGTGGGTACTGGCTTGGCGGAGAAGCCCAAGGGGTTTAAGACGAGAAAGACGAGGGCAAACCGGGTTCCTGTGCCTAACTCGAAATCCACAAATACGGATGACGAGGATGATGATCATGATGCCGATAATTCTCTCCCTCCTACGGAAGAGGTGGTGGCAGATCAGCCACCTGTTGTGCCAGGTGAGGTGGTGGCCGATCAACCGCCTGTAGCACCAAATGAGGTGACGACGGATCAGCCGCCTGTTGCGCCCGGCCTTTCACGCAAGCGAGGCAGGCGTGAGTCTATTGGTGGCGTAACCTTCTCCGTAAAGCGGGCTGCGGTAAGACACCGTAGGCTGTTCATTAAGGAGAGAGGCGAAGGTGATGACGTTGTTTCAGAGATGAATTGAATTGCGACCATCTCCTTCTTTAGTTCCTTTTTTTCCTGAACTATGATCTGATCATTTTTCTCTTCTCTGTAGGCGTCAAAAGAGTCGGACTCTCGAGGACCGGCTGCGGTTTTTGAAGTCGATCCAGCCCTGACCACTTTGATTAGTGACATGTGTGCCAAGATTATTTCTGCCGGGGTTCTCTCGACGGCGGCTGAGGGATCTCACGTTGCTGAGATCTCGACCTAGGGTAACGGGGGCTCCGCTGAACCCGTCTCTGAGACTATTGAATTCCAGCAGGGTGACGCTGATCCAGTCGTATCCCCTTCCGGGGCGGCTGGGGCAGAGAAACCAACTGAATTCGGCTTGGAGGTCGCTGGTGAGGGGACTATGGCGGCTGTGCGCGAACCTCAGCCTCCACAACCCTCTCCTGGTAAGATAAGCCAAATCTTGAGTAGTGAGGAGGCTCATTTGCTCTATCATCACATCTTTTGGGTTAGGCTGATTGATGGTTGCTCTGGACATACAGGTCCTGCCTCTTCACTGCCAATGACGGATATTGTCAGGGTAGGCTCTGCCAGCGGGGATCTGGTGGAGGGGAGTGTGCCCCCTCCCCTTCCAACTTATATTGAGGGGCCTCCTACTGGATCGAGTTCGGGAGATCAGATGGCGGCACAGCCGGGGCAAGGATCAATGGTCCCTGCGTCATCCTCTGCTCATGTAGCTTCGGGGGTCGACCTCTCCGCCTTGTCGAGTATCCATGTTCTTCGGGCCGCGGAGGAGGAGTTAGCTGCTATCCAAGCGTCTTTTCGCTCGAAATTTGTTTTCCTGGTGGCAGGGGTGGCAAGTTCTTGTGCGTCTCCTTCGACACTGTCGGCTGCACTTCCTTTGACGACGTCCTCTGCGGAAGTTCTGGATGAGGCATCACAGGATGTGGTTGACAGCTTCTACCACCACTTGAAGAGAGGGGTCGAAGCTGCTGTGGAGCGGGGGACCCCCTTTGCCTTGGCCCGACAATGCGCTCGTGGCCAAATTAAAATTCTTAAAACCCTCCCTGGTGGGGCAGAGATAGTTACGCTTCTGGAGCCCAAATTGCTGGAGGCTGATCAGCTCGTGACCCAGTTTCAAGTGCTGCGACAAGCTGATCTGTCTGCAGCCATAGATCAAGATCGTGACTTCCTCACTACTGTCCTGGAGAAGGTAAGGGCTATACGAGATAAGTCTAAGTCGGTTATAATGAAGGACCTCGGCGACCTATCTCTCCAGTATGACCAGTTGAGCCGCAGGAGCGAGGATTACATGGCTCGGGAAGCGGCCACCTCCCGCGGAATAGTCGATACAAGGGAGCAGATCCTCTAGCTCCAGAGGAAGCTGGCTTTCTTGGAATCTGAGCTCGAAGCCTCCCGTGCGGATAAAGAGCTGATCGTTCAGGAGGCCTAAAAGGTCACTCGAGCTTCTGCTAGCTTGGAGCGTGCTCTGAAGAAGCTTGAGGATGGCTGGCGGGCTCATGCGCACTTGAAAGATGCGGAGCGGCTGTTTCAGGAGGCCGAGCGCCGGGCCAAGCAGCGGTTTGAGCGGTCGACTGTCTTGCTGAGGGACCGTCTCATGGAATTATGTATCGCCGAACCATAGTCGGCCTTTTTCCTTCTTTTGTTTTCGTTCTTTTCCTTTCTTGAGAGGGACGTGGTCCCATAACATATAGTACCTTTGACTTTCAAATAAAAGAATATGTTTTATTTTATCCTTCATTTGTATTGCGTATCGCGTTTGTGATGTTATGGTATTTGCCCCATTGGGGGACTGTTTGTGGACTTGCTACCCTTGGTATACCTTGGTTTTAGGTACGGATAACAAGTTTGATGAGGATACTTAGAACAATTCCACAGTAAGGTGGCCGTAGAAGTTCCTGGTATCGGGAGAAAGAATGCCATGGAGCAGCTGGGCTCCCGGGGCATGATGAGAAATGAGACGCATGTACTAGGAAACTTAATACAGCATTTGTGGTCCACGGACGACATTTATGGTCAATAGAGGACATTTGTGGGCCTATTATCCTTGGCGTACTCCGGTCTTTGGTACGGATAATAAGTCGAGAGAAAAACCAACATACTTACTCAAAGGTAATAAGGACGTGGTAAATTTGAGGGTTTCTTCGATGGAGCCTTCCCACTCAGAGGTAATGAGGACGTGACAGGAGTGGACTCCATGAAGGGTACATAGAACAACTCAGAGGTAATTAGGACGTGGAAGTTCTATGTGAGGGGTGGTTTGTTTTTGATGGAAGGGAAACAACTAAGAGGTAACATCGACGTGGTTGTTTCAGGAAATTTGTGGATCTGTTACCCTGTTTATGCACTGAAAGTGCGTGTATTGGATCATGAGGAGGGAGCACTTTTAGAAGAAAAGTTCAGAGGTATGATTATACATGACTTACTTCCTAAAAGATGCGATATAGATTCATCTGTAGTGACCAGAGTATGAGTTCAACGGTACTTGCGGGTACATAACTCAACACTCTGGGAGTTTTGGAGTTCGAATGTAAGTTCAGTGGTACCTGGGGGTACATAACTCAACATTCTGGAAATTTGGAGTCGAAATGTGAGTTCAGCGGTACCAAGGGGTACATAACTCAACAATCTGGAAATTCGGAGTCAGAATGTGAGTTCAGCGGTACCAAGGGGTACATATCTCAACATTCTGGAAATTTGGGTGATGTCATTTCAGACATAATACTTCTTCATGAACTTGCCGTTGATGGACAACATAACCAAGTCTCCGTTTTGCTTTGCGAGGCGATAAGCACCATTGGAGAATACAGCCTCGATGACAAATGGGCCTTCCTACTTTGGCTGGAATTTGCCGACAATTTTGTGAGTCATAACCATCGACCTCCGAACTGCCAGAACGAGATCGCCCACTTGGAATGTTCTGATTTTAATCTTCTTGTTGAAAGCTTTGGAGATTCGGGCTTGATACAGCTCAATTCGTTGTTGAGCTAACAGGCACTTCTCATCTAGGGCCTCCAACTCTTGTAGTCGGCGATGATGATTATCATCTGTCGTCAGTCGGTAGGTGAGAGTAACGCGGAGTGAGGGGATTTGAGTCTCTAATGGGAGAACTGCCTCACTTTAATATACCAGAGAGAATGGTGTGTTTCCAGTGGCCGTTCGTACTGTAGTACCGTATGCCCATAAGCATTCGCCAAGCTTCTCATTCCAGTCGCATTTGTTGGAAGACACAAACTTCTTGAGCAGCTTGATTATAGTTTTATTGAATGCTTCTGCCAACCCATTCGCTGCTAGATTGTACGGCGTTGAAACAACATTCTGCATTCGGTGTTTGTCGCAGAACCGATAAAAGGTGTGGCTTGCGAACTGCGGACCGTTGTCGTGGATGATCCTTCGGGGCAATCTAAAGCGATTGATGACGTGATACTTGAGAAAGCTGATCACGTTTAAAGTTTTCACTTCTACCAGCGGAATAGCCTTCGCCCATTTGGAAAAGTAATATGTGATTGCGAGTATGAAGCGATGTCCTCGGGATGAAGACGGAGTAATCAGACCGATGATGTCCATTCTCCATGCTTCGAATAGCCAGGATGCCACCGTCGGATATAGAAACTCGGATGGCTGGTGGATGAAATCTGCGTGGACTTGACAGGCTTTGCACTTTCGTGCATAGTCTATCGCATCGGCAACCATCGTAGGCCAGTAGTAGCCCATTCGGCAAAGGCGGTCTTGCAACTTTGGGCCAGGCTGATGGGCCCCGCAAACGCCGTCATGTGCTTCATGTACAGCTTCTTTGCCTTCTGTGTTTGACAGACATCGAAGCAGTAATCCATCGTATGATCGCCGATACAGCATTTTCGTCTCCGTATCATAGAAGAATCTGAGGGAACGTCTTCTGATGGAAGTAGCTTCCTTTGGATTCTCTGGCAGGATGTCGTAGACTACTAAGTCAATGAATGGTTATCTCCAGTCTGGTGCTTCGTCAACAGTCAGAGCGGAGTAACTCTCCACACATTGAACATTATTCTTGGGACAGACCAATTCACGGCCTATTATGTCAACCAAGTGGTGAGCATGATTCGGAACTGCTAAGGAAGCGGCAAGGCCTGCTAGGGCATCAACTTCAATGTTCTAGAGCCTGGGAACGTGTTCTATGAAGAACCCTTCCAGGGACGAGATGATGTCCATCGCTATTTGGTGATAGGGGATCATGTCTTCATGACGAACTTCTTATGAGCCCTGGATCTGGTTAACGATTAGCTGCGAATCGCCGTATGCTTCAAGATTATCTACCGCCAGCTCCCTTGCAAAGTCGGAGGCCAATGACCAAAGCGTTGTACTCGGCCACATTATTTGAACAAGGCTCCGTGAGGGAGTAAGTCCGATTGATCACCAGCCCGGAGGAAGAAATCAGCACCACTCCGACTCCAGCGATAATGTTGCCTTTGTGTCCAGTTCTAGAACCGCCGTCGAAGAACATTTGCCATACGGCATCATGAGAGGCCATATTTGAATTGGCCACCTCATCTGGAATCTCTTCGTCTATTCTGGTTGACTCCGAACCTGGATGAGCTGCTAAAAAGTCTGCCAGAACTTGACCTTTAACCACCTTCTGTGGGACGAAGATCATGTGGTAGGGGGACAATAATATCGCCCAAGTTGCGAGGCGAGAGCTGAGTGCACCTGGCTTAGTCATGAGGACCATGAGGGGGTTGACTCTTGATATGACATGGATAGTTTGTCCCGTGACGTAGTGTCGCGTCTTCTGAATGGCGAAAACCAGAGCATGATACTCTTTTTCTACGGCAGTGTATGGATGCTCCGGCCCCATCATCATTCGGCTGAAGTAATATATAGCTTGCTCATGGCCTGTATCATTTTTTTGTGCTAACAGAGCACCTAGAGAATATTCTATTGCTCACACATAGAACAGGAATAGTTTTCCAGCGACCGGGGCCACTAGGACTGGAGGGTTCGTCAGATATTCCTTGATGCTATCGAAGGCGTGCTGATATTTTTTATCCCATACGAATGAAATGCCCTTTTTCATGAGGTGGGTGAATGGCTGACATCGTCCGGAGAGGTTGGAGATAAACCTTCTGATGTAGGCCAGCCTCCCTTGAAGGCCTCGGAGTTCACGAAGATTTCTCGGGGGACCCATCTCCATGATTACCTTCGTCTTCTCAGGGTCTATGTGGATACCCTAGGAAGTAATGATGAAACCCAAGAACTTCCCGCTTGATACGTCCAAAAAGGATTTTGTGGGATTCATCTTCAAATTGTGCGCTCGCATCAGGTCGAACACTGTCCTCAGATCATGCAAATGATCTTCCTTAGAGCGGCTTTTGACGGCGATGTCGTCGATGTAGCATTCCACTGTCTTGTGCAGGTGGTCTCTAAAGATGACGCTCATAGCTCTTTGATAGGTGGTGCCAGCATTCTTTAAACCGAAAGGCATGACTGTATAGCAGTATGTGCCAATTGGTGTTCGGAATGATGTATGCTTTTCGTCATCAGGGAACATCTTGATTTAGTTGTACCCCGAGAAACCATCCATGAATGACATACGCTCGAAGCCGCAGGTTTTGTCAATCATGATGTCTGTGATAGGGAGGGGGAACTCATCCTTAGGACACGTCTCATTCAGGTTTCGGAGGTCGATGCAGATTCGGATCTTCCCGTTCTTTTTGAGGACTGGTACTATATTGGCTACCCAGTCTGGATACTGTTCCTCGCGGATGAAGTCGCTAGCTATCAGTTTGTTGAACTCAGCTTCGATGGAGTTCATAATGTCCGGGCGAAACCGTCGTTGCTGTTGCTTGACCAGTTTTGCGTCCGGATGAATGTTGAGCTTGTGGAGTGCAACTTCGGGGTTCAGTCCTGGCATGTCTTTATATCTCCAGGCGAACATGTCGATGTATTCTCTGACGAGTTGCAGTAGCGATTCTCGCTCTTCGTCTGTCAGATTCTTGCTGACGAAGATGGGCCTTGGAGAGGACTCATCACCGAGATCAACTTGCACAACCTCATCCTTGGTGGAAGGCTCTCTTTGTTCGAACCGCTTCTTCTATTGTGCATCTAGTTGTTGTGCCTACGGCTCTAACTCAAGAAGTTCAGGAATGTATTCATCTTCTTCGTAGGCATCGGCAAATACCATATTGACGGACAAGACTTGCCTGAACACGTCCCCGGTGCTAACATCCGAATCGGAAGTGGGTGATCCGGTTGAGTGTGAATGCCAGTCGCATTCTTCGTCTGAGCTTTCAGGGGTCATTGCCGGTGTAACATAACCTAGCCCACATCTAGTTTTGTTGTAATAATCTCATAGTTTTCCAGCCGGGACCGACAATTGTAAGGGTAACCGCCGTCCAGTGCCGTAGTTCAAACCTGGTGTAGTTTCCAGATCATACCCCTATTTTTGCATGAGGTACTTGGATCGGGAGCTATACAGATAAAGAGGCAATCTTCCAGTATCGGGTTCGAGATCAACTTCTTCTATCCTGAAGGGTTGTGGATCATTATTCTGGCCGAAGATGATTAGATGATCCCTTTTCTCGACTATGCGGTAAGCGTCTTCCACTGGAGTAAGTTGGTTTACGGTGTAGACATTTGTCACCTGTGTGTGCAGGTGGGTGCCTATACCGTGTTCCATAGCATACATTGTACAAAGCTTATTAAGCTCGAGGTAGTTCAAAGATAGCCCTTTATTGATGAAATAAGGTATCTTTTCCAGTAGGATTACATCATCTATGGATGAATATCAGTGTGAGCAGCCACATACTTGGCCAGCTCTGGCTCTTCTTCAACCACACCCTGTGTCAATGTAGATTAGGAGGATGACTTGGACAGCTTAATCATCAGGGGCTCCATGGGTGGAGCAGAACGTGGAGTCGTTGGCATACTAGCCACCACCAGTTTGGTGCTCAGTGCTGGGCGGGGAGTTGTTGGCTAGCAGTCCTCGGCTTAGCGTTCGGCTGCTGATTCATTCTGGGATGACGAATCATCATCAGCTTAACAGAGGGATTGAGCTCCTCTATTTGTTGCTGACTCACTCTAGGCAGCCTGATTGTCAGTGGCTCTGTCATGGGCCTTGGCGCTTGGCCAGACCTTGGCAGTCGAATTATCATCTGCTGTAAACCCCCAATATTTTATAAATTATTTTAGTCCCTAAAAAAATTATTTTTCTATATTATTTAGAATTTATTTGGTATACGTACGTAAATATAAATGCATGTGTGTATGTACTATATGTGTACTTGTTAATATTCTATTAAATAAGGAATAATATAAATTCTAGGATTCTTTTAGAAATTATTTGTAAATTTTTAGGAATTTTTGCCTAATATATATATATTTACTTAGTTGGTATATATATATATATATATATATATATATATATATATATATATATATATATATATATATAAATATATATATATATATTTTATATATATATATATATATATATATATATATATATTTTATATAAAATATATTTTATATATATTTTATATATATATATATATATATATATATATATATATAAAATATATATATATATTTATATATATATATATATATATATATATATATATATATATATATATATATATATATATATAATGGTTGTGAAAAAAAGGAAAAAAAAGAAAAAGATGTGAGGCTCGGCCACACCCAGCAGGGGGGGGGGGAGGACAAGCCTCTGTTCAAGTGAACAATTGTTAAGAAAAGAAAAAGAAAAAGAAAAAAAAAAGTAAATCCCACCCACTATTAGTGGGCGGGCCCCACCAATTGAAAAGCTTGTTGTGGCAAGCACAGCTCTCGCGTATAAGCCCGACCCATGGGAACCATCAACTACAAAACCTATTAGTATTAGGTTTTAGTTAGAAGTAGTTATAAATATAACTTTTTGTACAAGCCTCAAAACCCTAATCTTCCAAAACGAAAGTTGAAGCTGATTATACCCCCTTCGCCCACGACTTTGTTTCACCAGCGATGGAGCTTTGTGCGCGACGAACGAAGCATCGGAAGTCAGCCCCGCGTCACCCACGGAGCAGTTTTCCCACTCAAGGTACCCCACTTCTCTACGATGTAACTTTTTACTCGTAGCACCGATTTTCAATCCGTCAGATTTTCTGGAAAGTAGACTTGACCCTCTTCAATATCCTTTAGATGGATTTCGAAACAACCCATCAACTTGCTCGAAAAATCGAGACGAAGTTGGAGGAAAACCCACTTTTCTGAATATTAAAAACTGTTTTGAAACGTCAACTTGTCGACCACTTTTCTCGCTGTCCATTAAACTTTTGTAAAAACTAATTGAAAATAGTCGTTAATAATATAACCGAGAATAGAACGTAACTTTTTGATAGAAGTTTCTGTTAATATGTACGAAGAAATGTGTATGTGAAGTTGTCGGAAAAACTGGTTTCTAAATCACAAAAATTTTGGAATTTTGACCGATACGACGTACGCCCCAACAAATCGGGCAACATGGTCGTGCGCTGTACGCATCGAAAGGCTTGTATGGACGTTGCGGACATGTGGTAACTGACGGAACTCAGTTTCGTCGCGTGTGCGCGACGAAATCAACGCATATCCGTCGAGATACCCCCGTATCGACGTTTGCAAACTTGCCCATAAATTTATGTACAGTCATCGGATCGAGACGAAACTTGCGCCAACAGGTCCGGATCAAAATTCTGGTCCTACATGCCAAGTTTGGTTCAATTCTGAGAAGGTCGAATCGGAACCCAATTTTTGCGGGCCCGCGATCCACTCAAACGGGCGATTTTGTACACGGCTCCTCGGAATCCAAAACTGGACATACCGTTGAGTTCCTCTCCTCAAATTGAAACCGTAGACATGTAGTTTGACGACTTTAGAGATCATAGACTTTGGCACACGTTTCGGTGCAAAGGGGATCCAACAGCGGACATCGTTTTGACCCGAAATTACGATTTTGCCCCTGTTCCAGAATTTGACTTTTGGACAGGCATTTCCTAGGTATATCTTCTTCACCGAGATCATTTTTGATGTTTGTTTCAGTGTCCGGAGTTGTTTGGAGATTGTGACGTTTCTTGACTGACATTGTGATTACTTGGACTTGCCACTTTGCACCATCAGACAAGATACCTTGCCACCTTACTCTGTGATTATTATATTCTTATTTTCAGTTGTTATTTTCAGCATTTTATTTTATGATATTTAAACTGTGCGTCCAAGTCACACTTGGGTGCAAGCGACTCTATCGGTCGTTTTTCTTGCTTTATTTATTCTCTTGCATTGACTTAGTTTATTGACCACCCTTTGATGTTGAGGTATTGGTATATCTCATACGGCCTTGACACTTGTTGTATCACGTGATGTGAGTCACATATAGGATACGTATCCGCGTAGTCGGCTGGCCACCGATACGTATGGAGCGTACGACGGATAGGGGTAACTGCCAATAGAGTTGCATGCTATAAGACTTGGCGGTTACTGGAGGTACATGTCAGTCATGGAGATGATGATACTAGGCATTGGGTGGGGAGAACATTACCTGACGTATGGGCTTCGATTGCACTTCCCTTGTAACCCAGAAGCTCCGTTGGAGATACGGGTATGAGCCTCTCAGGTTGGCCACTGTCATTTTTGAACGTCATGCTCTTGGTCACTGGTGCCCAAGAGGGGACTATACCGGATCCTATATTCAGCCAGGGCTCATGCGTCGAAGGAATATATCTCAACTGCATATTCACAGTAGAATGGTCAGGAACCTGATTGCATGCATACCTTTTTCTCTTATGATATTACCACAGTTTATATGGCATGGTGTTTTCTTGTATCTTGCTATGTCTCCTGAGGACCTGGTTATCTCTCCAGGTTTAGACGATTTTCTACAAGAGTACGGAGCGGCATTGGAGCTATCTTATATTGATGACGAGGCAGTGCCTTATGACTTCTAGTCTATTTCTTATCTGAGACAGTTGTAGACATTATTTTACATCTCTTTTCTTTCTATTTTGCGGAGGTCGGACTCCAATCTTGTGAGACTATTTTTCATAGCTGTTTGGAGTGAGTATGTTCACCCGGCTATCTTTTGATACTCTTATTTATTTATTCGGACTTCATTATCTTCTGTGTTGAGCTGTGATGAGATTAGATATGTTATTCTGGCCTGTGATTATTTATTTACAGCTTATGTGCATATACGAGGATTCTATATATTGGAGTATTCTTCGTATATGTGCAGCTGGCATGTTCACGTACTTGGTCCTATGTAATTTGGGACTGGGGTGTTACATGTTTTTGTGGTGGCCCATGAAGGTCGGATTTAATATTGTTGGGATACATGACTGTGTCCAACAAGCCTGCATATAGGAATAGGAATATCTCATCCAGAACTACTACTATCTCTTAACTTCCAATCTTTTCGAAACTTCCTTGATTATTCGATTTACTTCATATCTATTCTTTCCTATATCAACTTATCTTCCTCGTACCAACAGTATGAATCTAAGAAGCGGATGCACTTCTGCCTTGGCCCTCAAATCTGGTGAAGAGGCTACTCCGGAGGGATAGAATCCCTCAATGACTCCAGCAACACCATACCAGCCAGGACTGTCGCAGCCTACTACGACACCGACGACGGAGTCCCCAGAGGTCGCAGCACCCCCAGGCAGCCAGGCTGGACAGACTACTACCATGCCACCGGGAGGGAATGTACCACTGCCTCCACCACCACCATTCCTTCAGCAGTTTCCTCGACAGTCGGGACCTCAGATACCTCCACCACCGACTGATGGGAGCCCTACTACTCAGTTTATGTATACCATGATGCAGGCTCAGTGGCAACAGACTGAGCTGATGAGACAGACGATGATGGCAGCCATGGCTAGACCTCCACCACCACCTCCAGTACTAGCACCAGCACCGGCTCTGCATCCCTATGAAGGCTCTATCCAGAATTTCACAGATATGAACCCCAAGGCCTTTAGAGGGACGAAGAAGCCATTAGAGGTGTCACAGTAGCTTATTAGTACCGAGAAGCTACTGAAGGCATCCCAGTTGCCAGCTCGAGATTGGATGACAGCAGTGGACTTACTATTAGAAGACAATACTCACCACTGGTGGAAGGCGGAAGAGAGACGATTAGGCACTGGGATCACCTGGAAGCAGTTCTATGATGCATTTTATGAGAGATTCTTCCCTATTCATGTTCAAGATGGTCTCTATGACCAGTTCCTCTATCTGAAGTAAGGGAATATGACAGTTGATGAGTATGACTCGGAATTCAATCGTCTGAGTCAATTTGGTGCGGGATTGATTCCGACAGAATTAGAGAAGGCGAGGAGATTTCACCAGGGGCTGGCACCAGAGCTCAAGTCTTATACGACTACTCAGTCTCGAGTCTCCCATTCTGCTATCTTAGAAGAAGCTCGTGCTCAGGAAATTCTTCGCAAGGAACAGCAGCAGACATCGAGGCGTCATACACCAGCAGCTATACCAGCCCGAGCTACTCAGAGTGGACCTATCAGGAGGACTACGGGACAGTACCAGCAAAGGCACACACCTTATCAGAAGCCCACCTGCAACTTTTGCGGGAAGCAGGGGGATATTAGAGATGACTGTCGACTTCGTTTGGGCTTATGTTTGAGATATGGATCAGGACAGCACTTGGCCAGAGATTGTCCTGAGCAGCAGGCTCTAGTTCAGGCACATCAGGCCCAGAGGCCTACAGCCCCAGCACCTCGTCCACCATTACCCCCACAGACAACACAGTACAACAAGGCCAGAGCTCAAGGCCCAGGACAGAACCAAGGAAAGGCATTCTCTCTAGCTGTTGAGAATGTAGAGACAGAGGCAGAGGTCATAGCAGGTATGGTTTTAGTTGCATCTTTTCCTGCTATTACATTATTTGATGCTGGAGCCACACATTCATTTATAGCCACTAGTTTTGCCACTAGACATAGCATTCCCATCACACCCTTAGCTAAGAATGTTAAAATCCTCACTGGAGGAGGAGTTGTACCTGTTAGTAGTATTTGTAGACTTTGTCCTGTAGTGATAAATGGCGGAGAGATGATGGCACGGCTTCTTGTATTCCCTATGCCGATATTTGATGTGGTCCTTGGAATGGACTGGTTGAGCCAGCATTTCGCTCTCATAGACTGCCATAGGGGCAGTATTATCTTTAGACCACCGAATACGGCAGAGTTTGAGTTCACCAAAGAAGACGGAGATAGTTGTGAGGCACCCACATCGGGGACTCATATGATGATGCATGACACCCCTCAGCACCCTATTATCACCGAGTTCGAGGTTGTATTCCCCGAAGAGTTGCCAGGACTACCACCTGACCGAGATATTGAGTTTTCTATTGAGCTTATTCCCGGAGCCGAGCCTATTTCATCTCGAGTATATCGTTTGGCACCAAAGGAGTTGGTAGAGATGAAGACGCAAATTGATGACTTATTAGAGAAGGGATTTATTCGTGCCAGTACGTCACCATGGAGAGCACTCGTTCTTTTTGTGCCTAAGAAAGACAGGACAGTGCGCATGTGCATTGACTACAGAGCGTTGAATGCAGTAACGGTGAAGAACAAGTATCCCTTGCCGCGTATAGACAATTTATTCGATCAACTAAGTGGAGCAAAAGTATTCTCCAAGATTGACTTACGATCGGGCTATCACTAATTGAAGGTTAGGAAGGAAGATATTGCCAAGATGGCTTTTCGATCGAGGTATGGACACTACGAGTTCTTGGTCATGCCATTCGGTTTGACCAATGCTCCCACAGTTTTCATGAATTTAATGAACAAGATCTTTCAACAGTACTTGGACAAATTTTTAGTAGTCTTTATAGATGATATCTTGATTTACTCCAAAAGTCAAGAGGAGCATGAGCAGCATCTACGGATAGTTTTGGGAACATTGAGGAACGAGAGACTCTTTGCGAAGTTTAGCAAGTGTGATTTCTTTCTTAAGGAGGTATCATTCCTTGGTCATATTGTTACAGGTGATAGTATATCAGTAGACCCAGAGAAGATCACAGCAGTCAAATCATGGCCCGCTCCCACAACAGCTTCTGAAGTGAGAAGTTTTCTCGGACTTGCGGGTTACTACCGATGGTTCGTAGAAGATTTCTATCGAATAGCGGGGCCCATGACTCGATTGACTTGCAAGGATCAGGAGTTTGTATGGACAGAAGAGTGTCAAGCCGCTTTTGACGAGTTGAAGAAGCGGTTGACCACAGCACCGATCTTGACACTACCATCGGGCCCAGGAGGATTTGTGATCTACAGCGACGCATCCGGGAAGGGATTAGGATGTGTATTGATGCAGCACGGTCGGGTAGTAGCATATGCATCTCGACAGTTGAGAGTGCACGAGAAGAATTATCCGACCCACGATCTAGAGCTCGCAACGGTTATCTTTGTATTGAAGCTATGGAGACACTACTTGTACGGCGAGAAGGTTGATATCTACACTGATCATAAGAGCCTCAAGTACGTATTCACACAAAAGGAGTTGAATATGCGACAGCAACGTTGGTTGGAGTTGATGAAGGATTATGAGATTGAGCTTCATTATCATCCGGGCAAGGCTAATGTCGTGGCAGACGCATTAAGCCGTAAGCCCATGGCACACTTCTTGACTACACAGAGGGAGTTGATTAGAGACTTGGAGCAGCTTGGTATTGAGGTAGTATTGTCGGGAGCAGACGGCGTATTAGCCAACCTTCAAGTACAATCATCATTGGTAGAGCGCATCAAGGCAGCATTGCCCAATGATGCTAGATTTCGACGGCTGAAGGAGAGGACTGAAGCGGGAGAGCAGACAGGATTGAGGATCCACACCGACGGGACATTACGATGTGGTGATCGCATTTATGTTCCCAATGGAGATCTACGGTAGGAGTTGATGGCAGAGGCTCACAGTTCGACTTACTCTATTCATCCCGGAGGGACCAAGATGTATCGTGACTTACGACAGTATTATTGGTGGCATGGAATGAAGCGAGAGATAGCTCATTTCGTTGCCAAGTACTTGGTATGTCAACAAGTTAAGGCAGAGCACCAGAGGACGACCAGATTATTGCAGCCACTACCCATTCCCGAGTGGAAGTGGGAGCACATTACTATGGATTTTGTCATGAGTTTTCCTCGAAGTCCTAGGGGATGTGACACAGTATGGGTGATTGTTGATAGACTTACGAAGTCAGCCCATTTCTTGCCTTTTAGAGTGGGCCAGTCGACAGAGGTATTGGCGGAGATGTATATGGAGCAGATTGTGAGATTACACGGTGTGCCTGTTAGTATTGTATCGGACCGTGATTCGAGATTTACCTCGTATTTTTGGAGGAGCATGCAAGAGAGTTTGGGCATCCGATTGAAGTTTAGCACATCATATCATCCGCAGACAGACGGCCAGTCGGAGCGTACCATTCAGACGCTAGAGGATATGTTGAGAGCGTGTATGCTTGATTTTGGCAGTTCGTGGGAGGACCATTTTCATCTTGTTGAGTTTTTCTACAATAATAGCTATCAAACGAGCATTCAGATGGCTCCGTTTGAGGCATTGTATGGTAGGAAGTGTCGGTCTCCTGTTTGTTGGAGCGACATAGGAGAGCGACAACTATTGGGTCCCGAGTTGGTCTTGAGCACAGTGGAGACAGTGAAGAAGATTCAGGACCACCTGCGAGCAGCGCAGGATCGTCAGAAGCAGTGGGCAGATAATCGTCGTCGACCTTTAGAGTTCAAAGAAGGCGACCATGTGTTCTTGAAGATATCCTCCACTAGAGGCACGATTCGATTCGGAGGACGTGGCAAGTTGAGTCCAAGGTACATCGGCCCTTTCGATGTCTTGGAACGTGTTGGAGAGGTTGCCTATAGATTGGCCTTGCCACCGTCGCTAGAGAGAGTACATGACGTATTCCACGTATCTCAGTTGAGGAGGTACGTGGCAGACAGCAATCATGTGCTTGATCACTCCGAGATCACAGTTGGACCGAGTTTGTCGTACGAAGAGCAACCAGTAGGTATCCTCGACCGTCGAGTGAAAGTGTTACGGAATCAATCTATTCCGTTGGTTCGCGTGGCATGGAAGCATCACTCGCCAGGGGAGTCTACTTGGGAGCGCGAGGACGACATCCGAAATCGCTACCCGTATTTGTTCGTAGACGAAGGTATGTCTTGTAGTTGAGTTTTTAAATTGCTATTAAATCCCTTGTATTGCATTGGACCCCCGACATTAGTTTAATTTCGAGGACAAAATTTTCTTTAAGTTGGGTAGGATGTAAACCCCCAATATTTTATAAATTATTTTAGTGCCTAAAAAAAATTATTTTTCTATATTATTTAGAATTTATTTGGTATACGTACGTAAATATAAATGCATGTGTGTATGTATTATATGTGTACTTGTTAATATTCTATTAAATAAGGAATAATATAAATTCTAGGATTTTTTTAGAAATTATTTGTAAATTTTTATGAATTTTTGCCTAATATATATATATTTACTTAGTTGGTATATATATATATATATATATATATATATATATATATATATATATATATATATATATATAATGGTTGTGAAAAAAAAAGATGTGAGGCTCGGCTACACCCAGCAGGGGGGGCGGACAAGCCTCTGTTCAAGTGAACAATTGTTAAGAAAAGAAAAAGAAAAAAAAGAGAGAGTAAATCCCACCAACTATTAGTGGGCGGGCCCCACCAATTGAAAAGCTTGCTGTGGCAAGCACAGCTCTCGCGTATAAGCCCGACCCATGGGAACCATCAACTACAAAACCTATTAGTATTAGATTTTAGTTAGAAGTAGTTATAAATATAACTTTTTCTACAAGCCTCAAAACCCTAATCTTCCAAAACGAAAGTTGAAGCTGATTATACCCCCTTCGCCCACGACTTTGTTTCACCAGCGACGGAGCTTTGTGTGCGACGAATGGAGCATCGGAAGTCAGTCCCGCGTCACCCACGGAGCAGTTTTTCCACTCAAGGTACCCCATTTCTCTACGATGTAACTTTTTACTCGTAGCACCGATTTTTGATTCGTAAGATTTTCTGGAAAGTAGACTTGACCCTCTTCAATATCCTCCAGATGGATTTCGAAACAACCCATCGACTTGTTCGAAAAATCGAGACGAAGTTGGAGAAAAACCCACTTTTCTGAATATTAGAAACTGTTTTGAAACGTCAACTTGTCGACCACTTTTCTCGCTGTCCATTAAACTTTTGTAAAAACTAATTGAAAACAGTCGTTAACAATATAACCGAGAATAGAACATAACTTTTTGATAGAAGTTTCGATTAATATGTAGGAAGAAATCTGTATGTGAAGTTGTCGGAAAAACTGGTTTCTAAAACACAAAAATTCTGGAATTTTGACCGATACGATGTACGCCCCGACAAACCGGGCGATGTGGTCGTGCGCTATATGCATCGAAAGGCGCGTATGGACGTTGCGGACATATGGGAACTGACGGAACTCAGTTTCGTCGCGTGTGCGCGACGAAATCAACGCGTATCCGTCGAGATACCCCCGTGTCGACGTTTGCAAACTTGCCCATAACTTCGTGTATAGTCGTTGGATCGAGACGAAACTTGCGCCAACAGGTCCGGATCGAAATTCTGGTCCTGTATGCCAAGTTTGGTTCAATTCTGAGAAGGTCGAATCGGAACCCAATATTTGCGGGCCCGCGACCCACTCAAACGGACAATTTTGTACACGGCTCCTCGGAATCCAAAATTGGATATACCGTTGAGTTCCTCTCCTCAAACTGAAACCGTAGACATGTAGTTTGACGACTTTAGAGACCATAGACTTTGGCACGCGTTTCGATGCAAAGCGGGTCCAACGGCGGACATCGTTTTGACCCGAAATTATGATTTTGCCCCTGTTCCAGAATTTGACTTTTGGACAGGTGTTTCCTAGGTATATCTTCTTCACCGAGATCATTTTTGATGTTTGTTTCAGCGTCCGAAGTTGTTTGGAGATTGTGACGTTTCTTGACTGACATTGTGATTACTTGGACTTGCCACTTTGCACCATCAGGCAAGATACCTTGCCACCTTACTCTGTGATTATTATATTCTTATTTTTAGTTGTTATTTTTAGCATTTTATTTCGTGATATTTAAACTGTGCGTCCAAGTCACACTTGGGTGCAAGCGACTCTATCGGTCATTTTTCTTGCTTTATTTATTCTCTTGCATTGACTTAGTTTATTGACCACCCATTGATGTTGAGGTATTTGTATATCTCATACGGTCTTGACACTTGTTGTATCACGTGATGTGAGTCACATATAGGATACGTATCTGCGTAGTCGGCTGGCCACTGATACATATGGAGCGTGCGACAGATAGGGGTAACTGCCAATAGAGTTGTATGCTAGAAGACTTGGCGGTTACTAGAGGTACATGTCAGTCATGGAGATGATGATACTAGGCATTGGGTGGGGAGAACATTACCTGACGTATGGGCTTCGATTGTACTTCTCTTGTAACCCAGAAGTTCCGTTGGAGATACGGGTATGAGCCTCTCAGGTTGGCCACTGTCGTTTTTGAACGTCATGCTCTTGGTCACTGGTGCCCAAGAGGGGACTATACCGGATCCTATATTCAGCCAGGGCTCATGCGTCGAAGGAATGTATCTCAACTGCATATTCACAGTAGAATGGTCAGGAACCTGATTGCATGCATACCTTTTTCTCTTATGATATTACCACAGTTTATATGGCATGGTGTTTTCTTGTATCTTGCTATGTCCCCTGAGGACCTGGTTATCTCTCCAGGTTTAGACTATTTTCCACAGGAGTACGGAGCGGCATTGGAGCTATCTTATATTGATGACGAGGCAGTGCCTTATGAATTCTAGTCTATTTCTTATCAGAGACAGTTGTAGACATTATTTTACATCTCTTTTCTTTCTATTTTGCGGAGGTCGGACTCCGATCTTGTGAGACTATTTTTTATAGCTGTTGGGAGTGAGTATGTTCACTCGGCTATCTTTTGATACTCTTATTTATTTATTCGGACTTTATTATCTTCTGTGTTGAGCTGTGATGAGATTAGATATGTTATTCTAGCCTGTGATTACTTATTTACAGCTTATGTGCATATGCGAGGATTCTATATATTGGAGTATTCTTCGTATATGTGCAGCTGGCATGTTCACGTACTTGGTCCTATGTATTTTGGGACTGGAGTGTCACATCTGCTCCTCCTGTACAGAGAGGCTGATTGCGTCCTTACGTAGAGTGGCCGTAAGGGCTGCAGTTCTGCCAGGTTTACGGGCTTAGAGGTAGATTGTCAGAGGTTCTTCTGATCCAGCTGCCGCCTCATTTTGAGCTTGAGTACCTCCTTCGATAAGGTACCTTTTCGACTTCTCGTACAAGCATGAGTTTGAGTAGTAGGATTCGACCCCTTTAAAGGGATCGATGTTGGCAAATTATGTCCTCACGAAGCCGGGCTTATCGACGTACTTGAAGCATTGGTGCAGTATGGAAGACATGATCATGTAATCGTGTATCCAAGGATGCCCCAGGAGAATATTATAGGAAGTGTCCGCATCTATAACATAATAGGTCACTTCTGACTGAAGGTCGCCGATTTGGTACTTCAAGAGAATTTTCCCGATCGAATAGCTTCTGCCTGAATTGAAACCACTGATGGCGGTGCTTGTCGGCGTCAGGCGGTGCATTGGGATGCACAGATCGTGTAGCAGGCTCTTTGGGATGATGCTTATGGAAGAACCGGGGTCAATGTGCATCCGATCCACCGTGATATCGCCAATGTACCCAGTATAATACAGAGGACGATCGTGCAGGTTGGTTTTGATAAGCATAACCTGTAGAGTGAAGACGATGTTGGGCATTGCGCCTGTGCAAGTGTTGTCCTAGAGATCTGCAGGCGAGGTCTCTCCAGTGAGATTGGACTGAGCCAGATATACGTCGGCATTCTGGAGTACCTCGCTCAGCGTGATACGAACATCTTTGGAGAGTCTCAGGAGCTCATATAGCGATAACTTGGCCAGTGTGTTGGCTAATTGTGTCAAGATGTCAAAGTTGTAGGGCCTCTCCAGCCTATAAGGCGTCTCTCTTTAGAGCGGCTTGTCAAAGCGAGTCTCCTTCGGCCTAGGCTTGTCGGTCGTCGAAGTCTGAGAAGGTCCTGGGCATCAGCAACTGTCGGCTGATGATCTTCAGTCGAGTTACCCGGTGGAGGTTGGGTTTGTGCGCCGAATCGGATAATAACAGCAGTAGCTTCTTCGACCTCTGCCGAGATTGTGCGACATGATTTGACTTTTCCACTCTTCTTCTTGCTGGTGGAGGGTGGTGCGGATTGAGTCACTTCAGGTACCAGGTCCGGATGGACCCACATGACCTCTCCTCGTGATGTAGTAAGGGGCACTAGACCAGCAGCCTGGTCTTGGGGAGGTAGAAGGTTAGCGACCTCCATCCTTGCTCTGGGGACGAGCACTACTCCATCTTGAGTCTTTATCGGAGGAAAGCTGCCAAATTGTACTGACACCATGTTGGCTGTTACGGTCATCTCTTCGAAATCAATAGCCAAGGCCTTAGAATCGATAAGATGCTGGAGGTATCGCTTCAGTTGGTAGCAGTCTTGTGTAGCATGGTGGACATAGCGATGATAGTGGCAGTACTTAGGGCTCTCTATTTCTGCAGGATGAGGTTCACGCCTTGGAGGAGGGAGCTGAATTCGACCTCCTTGTATGAGCATATCTAAGATAGGCTTGATATGGCCGTCCTCGAAGGAGTAGGTCATCTGAGGCCACTGCTTCTCTACCAGCTTCGGTACAGGCTTCGGAGCTGCGTCGGCCACCATAGCTTGTTTGCCCTTGTTGTCTCGATTATTGGAGGGGTTACCACCATTGTTGCTGTTGGTGTTAGGGCGTTTGCCCTTGTCCTCCCCTTCCGATACGTGCAATCCCAGTTGGCGAGCTTTCTTCAACTTGTCTTCTGTGCTAGTGGCACTGATGATGAACATCTTCCAATCTTTAAACTGACTCTCGCCCATCCAGAGGCTGATTGTGGGAAGCAACCTCTTTTGGCAACTTTTAATTAAAGAGGAATCAGGATTACCGGAGGGCAACTTCATCGCGGTTTGACGAAACCGCTCGATATAGTTTCTTGTCAGCTCCTTTTCTCCCTGAACAATGTCCATGAGGGTGGACATTGTCACATCTTGTCCTACTTCGTAGAACCTCTCCAGGAACATACGTTTGAAGCCGACGAAGGAATGGATGCAGTTGTCCGGCAAGTTACGGTACTAGTCGAAGGCGACCCCTTCCAACGCTCCAATGAACAACCGCGTATGGATGGCATCGTCATGAGGCAGATGGTCCGTTGTGACTTCAAAGTAGGTGATGTACCTGCTTGCAGATGTCTTCCTATCATACGGATTAATGTTGAATGGTTTATATCTTGGTGGAAAGGGAACATCTCTCCATGCAGCCGGATACGGTTGTCGTATCCTGAGGTCCTGGCAGTTTTCTCGGGCATGGAACATGGCCCGAAGCTCCTGGACCTCTCGTCTTGCCTCTCTGGCCTCGTCTGCAGCGGTGGGGGCCAATATTTCAGGAGGATTATCACCCAAATTTGGTGCAGCTGAGTTTGAGTCTGTATTGACCGTGGGTCCCATGTTTGTTTGGCCTTGCGTCCTTTCTTGCAGAGTTGGAAGGGCCACTTTGATCTCGTCCACGGACTTGACCAAGGCATACAGTATGGCCTCCAAAGTGTCGATGCGTTGGCGATCACTGGGACCGTCTTGGTTGCTGTCCGTCATGAACACCGTCCTCACATGAGGAGAGATAGAAGGAATGGTGGAGGACGCGCCCTCTGAGTCATACCCTTGTACAGAGAAGTCGTCAGGGTATGTGGGAATGGTCTCCTCTGGTCCGGATTCAGAAGGAGTGGTACCCCCAGCTTCAGAGCTTATCTCGTCTTGAGAGTTGTAGACATCCACGGGGACGTCGGAACCTGCTGCATCTATTGGGGGAATCGTTTCCCCTGGATTATCTTCTTGGAACGCCGGATTAACGCAGATGTTTGGAGGAGTGCTACTCCTAGCTCCAGCTCCTCCTAGAGATGTGGACGACCAATCTCCAAGCGTGCAGATTTCGTCTTTGAGCGAGTACCTTAGAAAACTTCTCCCGTAACGGTCAAGGACAACCGCTTAGAAGAGAGTTTCTTGGTTGAGATTTTCAGGCTGGAGATGTTTTTTTTTCTTCCCTCTCCCGCCGCCAGGGATCTTCAGAGCAGAATTGCAGGAGGCGACGAGAAGCGCCTTGTCTTCTGAGCTTGGATGTTACAGTCGTTGGAAGATGGGTTGCCGCTCCTCTTGTGTGGTCGTCTTGCTGCAGCAGCAGTTGACAATGACTTGAGTGCAGTGATGTCCATGAAAGGACTCTCTGCACACAAAGTTTTTGTCTCTTTTCTTGCGTTTACGAAGAATCATGTTGCACAAGTCACTCATTTTATGGGCCTGGGATTCCTGAGCACATGAGTGTGTTGGCATCCTGTCTGCTCCCTGATGTGGGGGTAGTACGAGTACTTGCCCTTGATCATTGTTGGGAGATTCTTGACAACTATTCTGTCCGTTGGCCGCCGGGGGTTGGACACGAATAGTTCTGTACAACTTTTTGCCAGGGGCCCGTATAATAGTCAATGGGACTCCCTGATAGTCGAAAGTTGGGACAACTGACTGAGCTTGGCAAGCCCACGCTGTCCGAGACTTCTTCCTTCTAGCACCTGAGAGTGCATAGTAGGAAGAGTCCACAAAGACTGGCACATGAGAGCATCTGGGGTCAGGACTACCTAAGAGGCGGTCGAAGACTGAACCCGAGCCGCATGAAGTAGATGGCCTGCGGCTGAGATTGTTAGCCGCACAGCTTGCCTACATACGGCTGGTATTTGTGGCCGTATAAGCGGTTCACATGCGACTAGTAGTGTGTATGCGGCTGGGCGCTGTAGTGGTCGTGTGGGCCTCTTCTATGCGGTTGGAAGTCTTAGTGGCCGTATGAGCATCCTCCATGCGGCTGGCAGCTCTGGCCGCATGAACCTTCTATCTGCGGCTGGCTTTTGTGGCCGTATGAGTCTTCATGCGGCTAGCGTCATTCTGCGGCTTCTTCCTGGACCGTGTCGAGTTACCCTTTGCCCCTGCAAGTCCAGCATCGTAGTGTTTTCCTCTGCCAGATTTGGGGACAGCAGAGTCTTCTATGGTCTGAAGTGGGGCCGCAAGAGAGTCTTCTCCGCCATCTTGGGCAACAGAGAGTACTCCTTCGAGAGCTTGGGGAGGGGCGAATGATTTGGGCCTCCACTCCCTGCGGGCCTTCTTCGTGCGGGCTCACCGCTGGACCGGGCCAGCGCTCCCGCCGGAGAGTATTTCTTCAAATGCCTGCTGGTCGAACCGGGCGACCAGCATTTGTTGAGTGGAGCCAAGTTTGGCTGCGTCCGATTGCGTCACCAACTCTTCAGCCGTTGAGAAGTTAGTCCCTAGCAGAGTCGCCATCGTGTTTGCCATTGATTATAAAAGATTCGAACAGTTTTATGGAAGGACTGGACTTTTACTTCACGACACAAACTCGCTTGTACAAAGAAAGCCTAGGGACGAAAACCTAGGTATAGCAATCTAAGTACAATTGTTTATTTTTTTCTGGGGGTGACGATAGAGGCTCGGAAAAGCGACGGCATCTCTGCCTTACTCCTTGGGCGATCGGACGCAGCTTCGGCTTCGGGAAAGAAATGCACTTGCTCGAATGTGGATCGCTCTGTGTCTGGCTCTGTGCGTATGTCTCCGTGCTTTTTTTTTTACAAGGGAATGGCACCTTGCTATTTATAGGCATCATGGGTGGAGGTGTATATCCACGTGGCAGATTCTTAGCCCCGGACCATTATGTTGATTACCATAAATCTGGTTTGTTATGATTGCAATATATCTGGGTAATTATGTTGATCGCCATAAATCCGGATTGTAATGATTACATTAAATCTGGATGATTATGATGATAGAAATAAATCTGGCTTATTTGGGATTTGACCAAATCTGGACGGTTATGTTGATTCCAGCAAATCTGAGTTATTGAGATTTGATCGACTCCTGCCACGTGTCTTTTATTGACTACAATAAATATGAATTATTGAGATTCGATCAGCTCCCGCCACGTGTTCCTCATCGACTACAATAAATATGAATTATTGAGATTCGATCAGCTCCCGCCACGTGTCCCAACTGCTACGAGCTGCATGAAGGACTGTCATGGTTGGGCCGTATGAGTGTGGCCTCATGATCCGAGCCGTATAGAAGTAGCAGCCGCATGGGAGTGGCCCTATGATCCGAGCGGCATAGGAGTAGCAGCCGCATGGGGGTGGCCCCATGATCCGAGCCGTATAGGAGTAGCAGCCGCATGCGGGTGGCCCCATGATCCGAGCCTCATAGGAGTAGCAGCCGCATGGGGGTGGCCCCATGATCCGAGCCGCATAGGAGTAGCAGCCGCATGGCGTGGCCCCATGATCCGAGCCGCATAGGAGGAGCAGTCGCATGGGGATGGTAGCCGCATAGGGAGCTTTTTGGGGTTGGTGGACTGTGCCAGCTGTGAAGATTTTCTTGTCTTTCCTAGGAGCCTGCCACTATGTCATGGTCAATATTTCACTTTTATGTCAGGGTTGTCGAACCATCGTGTCAGAGCCGTCGCTTCGCATCAGGGCATTAAATGAGCCAGCTGCATAAATTAATTACGGCCGGTTTGTGAAGGACTTTTTGAACCGTATAAAGCCACATGGCTCGCTGGGAACTTCTGAGCCGCATGAAACTCTAATGAACTTTTGAGCCGCATGAAACTCTCCTAGTCTTGAGCCGTATAGGATTTCCTGTTCATTTCCATGCTTCTACAGATAATCATTGATATGTAAATTAAAATGTGATTTCTAGGTCAATTCTAGTTCTTAAAAGTCAAACTAGATCAATATCTACTTCTAGTGTCAAACTAGTAATTTCTAGGTTATACCTAGGTTTCTAGGTCCATACGAAATAGGGATACTAGGTATCATATATACATATAGACTGATATAATTGAATACCATAACTCATTTATCCTTTTACCCTACATATACAAGTATCAATATAACTACCTATATCATGTACATGTACCAATATCCTTGGTTTACCAAGATACCTGATGCCTATACCAATATATACCATATGTTATACACACATGCATTACCCTTTAAATTATCCATACTAAGGTACTCTAATGGCACCAAATCATGATACCACATTATGTCCTTTATCCATATCTATCGTTTACCTATATTAATATATTAATCATACCCTTTACCCTACACTTTTATCTATAATATTTTGATACCTATCTAGGTTCGACACTTACCTATACTAGTTGCTATGTACCACATTGATACACTCTAGGATATTCATATACCTAAACACTAAGACACTTACATATGCTCATAGATATCTAGATATCCTGATACCCATAGGAAGTTTCCATCACTTACTCACATGTACACTCACACTCATAGCAGTCCCTTATACTGCAGGAATTTCCCCTTACCTACTGTTCTGCAACTGCTACTGCATCAAGATCCTACAAAATGCTATTGCACTGCTACTATTGGCTAAGTCCAACTGCTACCCAATGCTCTATTGCTCCCACTGCTACTGCTGTAGGTGCTGCTGCTTTATTTTGCTAATACTACTGTTGTTGGCATTCACTTCTGTTTTTAGTACTTCCTTTTTCATCTACTACCTCTAACTTCTGCTATTACCCTTGCATTTACTGCTGTCTATTATCTAAGGCATCTACTTATGCTACTGTGCTACTTTTGCTTGTCAAAGCAGCTATTACTGTTGCTGTCCTTCTATATTATTTCTCTCCCTCTCCAATTGCTGCTATTGTTGACTGCTACTGTAGTTGTTACTGCTGTTGTAACTAGGCAGCAAGGCCAACATTTCCTGTTACCCCCAACACAGGTAGCTACTACCTCTATTACTGCTACTTCCTTCAAACTTCACTCTACCTACATACACACTTGCCTATTATCCAAACTGATACCATAGTTCACTCCTATGCATACACAAACACACATAGTCACACATATCCAAACTACATGATACATACAACACATTACACATATACACCCCAATTAATGTTCACATAGGCTATTGGCACCCAATTCCTACATTACCTCCTATATGCATATGAGTATCAAGTTGACACGCAAATAGATATGTATCTCCTACACTATATGATACATAAAACACATTAATACATACCACACACACCTATATGTACAATACTAAACACTTGGTGTGCACAACCTTAGTATCGCAATAATTCTATGATACTCTTGTGATACGCCTAAGATACCTATGCCAAACATTGTCCGAACCTACCCAAATCACATGAGCATGTCTAAAAGAATAATTACAGCCTAATTAAAACAATATCTAGCTAACATAGTATGCCATGGAGAATTTGTTGTTTGGCACAAGTGTCGAAGAAAACCCCCCAAAATTAACTCTGTGTCCTAGCGTATCATCATACGGTCTACTCGTTGTTCGTCATGGACAAAAGTTGAAGAACCTTGTATTAATCGAATTAAAAGAGGTACAAGAGAAGTCCTGAACAAAAAAATTAAGTACAAATAATTCTAGGAAAGTGTAACGATGGAGATCGAATACTATAGTGGTTCATTTACACCGTTGATGATCCGACGAGAAGAAAAAATTGCTCTGAATCTCTGGATGTCTCTCTGTAGATAATACGGGCTGGAGATGTCATGCCTAAAATGAAGGAAGGCTCCTTCTTTTTATATATGAGTGGAATGAACCACCCATACGCACATAGCGGCTACTGCCAGCGACTGATCAGTATGGCAGAAGAGCTGCGCCTATCTTGAATAATTAGAGTAGGCTCAATTTTGTACTGGAGTTTTTGTGTTATCATGAATATCAATAAAAATCCATATATGTAATAGGTTTCCACTATATAGTAATCCTGAATATCAATGAAAGAATCTTCTCTTATTTTTGTCTTTAAACAATGTGTGGCGCATGCTTCTGATGTTTTTGAGATATGCCAGCTTGGTTATGTGACATTCTGGTGCATTGATGTTTGCAACACATAGGGACGCTGAATTCCATTCTTCTATAAGACCCCCTTCAAAAATTTTATAACTTGAGCTAGTTTTAAAATACTTTGAAGAAGAAGCATGGGCTGTTTGCAAAAAAATAAAAGTTTGATTTACAATTTTTTTACAAACATGGGCAGTAGAGTCTTTTTCGACACCTGTGCCATTGAGCGTATGGGTCTTTAAAGCGCATGAGCTGTTTCGACGCTTGGTGTATGGTTGTCTTTGACATGATGTCAAATCAACTTTGGAATGAGAGCTATTAACTTTGGCGTTATTCGAGCAACGACTGTTCGCTTCAACTTCTATTGGGCCAAGTGTAGAATCAAACTTTAAATAGGTGCCAAAAGGGAGAGTGAGCTTATACTTTCTTTTTTAAGAGAATATAAACTATTTCCTCTTCCTATCTGATTTCTTTCTTTCAAAACCCTGACACTTCGCCATGGATCCCAAAGCTTCTAAGGCTTCTATTACTGCGAGTTCGAGCAAAGGCAAGAAGAAAGCTGCTAAAACTACAACCGATGAGGCACTTGTCGACACTATCGCTTATCCTGACGTCTGTAGGTAGGTCCAATGTAGGTTACTATCAAAAGAGTTCCACTTTCGAGCACAAAGACACCTGTGCATGTTTTAGGCACGTAGATGGGTGATCATCTGTAATACGCTCCGACCAAGTCCTTTGTTGAAGCGCATGAAAATAACTAAAGAGCTAGGTCTGATCATATATTTCTTAGTACTTCAAAACACATAGATAGTTATATTCTCCTTTTAAATGCTATATTTCCTTGTCTGGTATTCTTTATATTTATTGTTATTTTTTTGGATATTCTCACCATATATTTTATGACTAACCATTGTCTTATAGTCATTAACATATACTTGAAACTGCATTCAACAATTTGTATTCAGTCCTTTTCTGACTGGAAACCCACATTTTACAGATTAGTTGCGGTTGCTATTAGCATCGGATTCTTAGGGAGACATGGGCATATGCGGATGCCAAACCTAGAGACTAGTTAGATAGTTAAGTATTTATTCAGTTGTTTTTTAATTTGTGAGACATTGTACCTCGTATAAATGTAAATCTTTGAATATTATAATTTAATTTAGTTATTTTGAATGAGCAAAGAAAGTTATTATTTTATGTGATTTTGAGCATCGTGGCTAGACAGCATTCTACCGCCGATACTGCGGCATAGACTGGCGTGGACACGCACTCGCATTTGAAAAGCGGGTGTGGATCATGGCACATGAATATAGCTGAAGAGCTAGGTTTAGAAGATGCGCTAAAAATATGCACAAATGACACGAATGGACTCTGTCTGAAAGATGCACAGAAGCTCTATTCTACTGATGTGCATGGACTTTGGTCTGGAAGATACATTGAAGCTCTACTCTGCCGAGGTGCATGAACTTCGGTTTGGAAGATGCGTTGAAGCACAACTTTTTATACTGGATGGATAACCATCACATGCATGCTGTCAGTACGCATGGGTTTTCTTTTAATAAAGCTTTTACCTCATGCTGAACTGGAGTTTTGTCATGCGCCACCAAAGAATTGCGCCTGGTTTATAAAAGTTACTTTTTGTTCATGATTTTGACCTTTGGTTTGCTTCTTCATGCGTTGTCAATAGTTTTGCCTACGTTGGATGAGGTCTTGTTGACTCCTCCCGTTGCCAGATGGATCTGGACTTTAATGAGGAGGTTGTCAACCCTGTCAAGGCCGTTATAATAAAGGACCAGCCATCGGAATGGACGGCTCTGAGCAAGGATAAACTTTCATCATTCTCTAACACATGATGGAGATGGGTAAGATCCCTGTGGCCGGTAGTGCCGACGCTTTTTATCTGAAGCCTTAGTTTCTTTTGTAACATGTTAGTTTCTTACGAGGCTATATTTCAAAGATAAATGATGACTGGTATTTTGATGTAAAGGACATTCGACTGTATGTGCCGAGGACTGAGCAATAGCTACCGCTTTCAGTCTTTACCTGCTTGGCCTTAAAGAGGCAAATGGATTGGGAGCTTACCCAGACTCAAGGGGGTGCGCTTGCAGGATTCTTCAAGATTGACTCTAGTACCCATTAGAAGGATGTTTTTACCTACGTGCGAGGTGGTCCATCTTACTATTTACGGGTGCTATGCCCTGGGAGTCTACTCAGCAATGTACCATCGGACACCTTTAATTTTGGCACTTTTACTTTTGTGAATTGCATGCTAGAGGCCAAGGTTTCATACCCGAAGGGTGATTTTTGGGTTGAAGGATGGTGTCACTATGAGCGTAAATAGCATAACCTGACCCTGTGGATTTTGACCAAATATGAGGATGTCCACAAGGAGCTTGGTTTGTACTACGTCGTACAGGCTACTTAGTTCGTTGTAGAAATGAAGCAGCACATGTTCTTGGCTCTTGTTAAGCTGTACAACCCTCATACCAGGATGTTCTACACACCGGAGGAGAAAAGGGCTTGGCCCTCCATGAGATGTATGCAATCTCTAAGCTCCTCTGGGGTAATGAGCCATATGATAAGTATACTCCTACCAACGAGGAGCTTATTGGTTTAGAGACGAAGGAGCCGAAGATGATGAACGTATATAAGGAATTGCTGTGCCACCACCACGTATGTGAGTGAAATGAAAAGATATGGGCTTTCCCCAATGGGACTGGTTGGAGGGACTATGTTTTCACATAGCATCACGATGATCCAAAGAAGCTTCACATCACTAGTCGTTCGGGTACTCCTCTCATGGATATCATCGCTCCGATGACAAGGCTGAATGAGAAGAGTCCTCGAGTAGATACAAAAGGAGAGCCCTCATCTAATATATATAATTTTTTTGGCATGACATGCACAAGATGTCTTTGAAGGCCGTATTGGTCGCTTATCTGAAGATATGGCTTCGAGACCGTGTATTCCCCGGAGGGTCAAGATTGGTCGATAACGTAACCATGAACCTCATCCGACCTACTGTGAAGCTAGCTTTCGGCCATCACTTTGCCCTGCTCTCCGCTATGGTCTGTAACCTTCAACGGGGTTTGCGCGAGTTTATAGAGAAGGTCCTTCATCCAGAAGAAAAGAGTGGAAATTTTGCGTGGGTGGAGTTACCCTTCCACTATTTGTTGGGTTGGTTGATACTGCAACATCCAAATAGAAGTAGACCTGGTCTAGAAGAGGTCCCCATTGATGGAGATGCTTTTATTCGTTGCTACCGCAGAAGAAAGTGGCTCCATATCGGTATCCCGGTGTGCCGGAAGGCTTTGTCCTATCTGAAGGGATTGGACCTTTTCAAGGTTCCCCCTTTTTACTTGGGATTTAAAGAAGATGAAGAGTTGGAAGATACAAGTGTTGATGCCTCCAATTTGCCGTTGTAATGCCCAGTCCCAAAGTACTTAGGACTAAGTATGTTGTCATGCCAGCTGCATATATACGAAGTATAATCCAATATATGGAACCATCATATGTATACATAAGATATAAAATGCAGTAAACCACGATACTAATCACATCCAAAATAAGAAGAAAGAATTTATAAGTCAACTCATGAATTGTCATGTATACAATCGTTGGGCGGAGACAAATCCACTACCAACTAAAAAGAGGGAAATACATGATAACGGAATTTTGTCGAGCGATGCAAAGGCGATCCAAGTGTAATCACCTCGAAAGAAGAGAGAAAAACATGGCCATGGAGAGAGCACCTGCGAAAACCACAAACACACACCTGGAGAATTCACCAGGTCCTCAGAGGGACGTAACAAGATACATAAAGAACATGCCTTGTAAATACTGAATATAAAATATGCCACAAATAAGAATAAGTGACAAGATGCCAATAAGGTAATCTAACCATTAAGAACAGACCTTTCGTCGCATGATCCCTGACTGTAAATGGGATCTGGTATAGTTCCCACTTGGACACCAGTGACCTAAGCGCATGACGTTCAAAAATGACAGTGGCCAACCTGAGGGGGTCATCATACCCATATCTCCAGCGGAGCTTCCGGGTTACAAGAAAATGTATAATAGAAGCCCATACGACAAGGAATGTTCTGCCCACCCGATCCACCTATCTAGCTCGCATCCCCGATCATGTACCTCTATTAACTGCTAAGTCTTCTAACATACCTCTATTAGCAGTTAGACCTAACACATGCGCACGGGTGATCAGCCAACACGCAAGGACATCTACATGCTACTCATCTCACACATACTCGTGGTACAACTGTGTCGAGGCATTTGCGATACACTA
>JANAVB010004645.1:0-27594 GCA_029216955.1 Iris pallida | reverse complement strand
AGTGATTTCAGACACCCATAGGTTTTCGAGTATTGTCGAGACTTGTCATATTCTTCATATCTTGATCTCTTGGGTTGTTTCGTCAATAATTGTTGGAAAATGGATAAGGTTGATAGAGTATTCGGAGACATATTGTTATTTGAGTCACGGAGCCGAAAGTCCACTGCAGTTAGATACATACTGGCGGGGTAGGGATTCTAAGTAAAGTGATTTCAAATATCTACATGTTTTCGGATACCATAGAAACTATATTCCATTTTATATAATTATTGGTTTTCGAGAATCACAAACCCTTGCACGTTCATCCTGATTTGATACTGTATCTCCTGAGTATTGCGTACTTCTCCTTAATCAACCCTTGCTAAAATTTTCTTCTAGCATTTTATTGTTAGATCATTGAATTCCTCAAAATTGTATATTACCAGATTGTGATTCCGTACTTCGTTGTGAGTTGTCTAAACTTCGATCTTAAGTCATGTCTATCTGACCATGATTTTCTCTCTTGTTCTAGTCTACCTGTGTTAAAATATCGATTTTTGATCGTACTTAATAATTGTGTCTTCATGATTTTGCTCCTCTGAGTTGTAATTAAAATTCCTTCCACTTCGTGACTATTTGATCCTCGATCTTTGTCAAAGTGTGATATCCCAAACTTCTTGTGTATACTTGGACTCAAGGCTTAGAGCATCATGGATCGACAAAAGCACTAGGCGGACAACAACAGATGGTCACCGGAGTTACCAGTTAGAAGCAGAGTGTTCCTGAAGAATCTCGCCGACCAGAGGCACCATTCGTTTTGGCAAAGGCGGAAGGTTCAGTCCGAGATTTATCAGACCTTTCGACGTGATGACGCGTATTGGCGATGTGGCATATTGACTAGCGCTTCCAGCTAGCTTGGAAAGAGTGCACGACGTTTCCACGTGTCCCAGCTTCGACGCTACACTCCAGATCTGAGTCATATGGTGGACTATTCAGAGCTGGAGATGGGCCCGAGATTGACCTACGAGGAGCAGCCAGTGGTGATCTTTGATCGGAGAGAGAAGCGCTTGTGGAACCAGACTATTCTCTCTGTCCGCGTCATGTGGAGACATCACTCTCCGGGAGAATCCACATGGGAGCGCGAGGACGAGATGCGGGAGCGTATCCCACTCTGTTTGATTGATTTGATTGTACTCTGTTTAGTGGAATTCTATTTCAATAAATGACTGGTGTTTGGACCTTTGTGAATTACTGAGATTTGTTTTCTCGAATTTCGAGGACGAAATTTTTTAAGGGAGGGAGATTTGTAACTCCACTTTCCGGTTTTAAAATAAGTAATTAAATTTCTAAAATTTATATACTTGTTATTAATTAGCTTTAAATATATATGGTTTTAAATAATAAATTTATATTTTTCCTAGGAATTAAATGGAATTTTAATTCCTTTTTCCTTAAACACTAATTTATAATGGTGGGCCTTATCAGGCTAAGCCCATTTCTTAGCAAGGGCTAGGAATCTTTTGTTTTTAGGACTCTCAAGACCCTAATTAGATCTGAGTTCCGTAAGTCCTCTTTAAATTTTTGAATTTCGATTTGATTTCTCCTTCTTTCCAAGTCAGTAGCAGGAGTAGGAAATTCATTCCCACCCGCCCAAACGATGGTTAGCCTTTTCCTCACGCTACCTAAACCGCCTATTTAATCTCCTCCTTCCTTCTTAGATCTACACCAATGCATTGTTCTTCCTCTCTAAAATTTCCTGCAACTAGCTTGGAGAAGGAGCCATGGCGATGATTGATGATGCAGCCAGTCGAAGCTTGTGCAATGGTCGATCGGCGTGGAATCCAGTGATCATCTCAACATGAGCTTTTGAATCATCGGCTCGAAGCTTCTCTTTGATTCACTGTTTGGTAAGACTCGTGAAATCTTGAGATCTCCTGATTTTAATCATGGTGATCGATTAAATTGATGGTTCTTTTGTAGATCGGGATCTAAGGATCAACATTGTGATCGATCTATCAGTTTTGTTTGTCATCAACGAATTTGGGGTGAGTTTGTTAATCGATCAGTCGTTCAATTCTTCTGTCCTATCATTCCTCTTTTGATCTGTTTCCTAAAAGGATGTGAACATTGTTTGACAGCCTTCATTGTTCTTGAGCTGTCCTCGTTTGGGAGCATCAACAAGTAGAGGTAAGGAACAAACTCTCATATAGGTTTAAGTTGGTCTTAGTAATTTTCTAAATGTCCTGTGCCATTTTTCGAAGCACGTTGTGTATCAGATTTGTGTTGAGCAAGTATGTGTATGAATCTTAATTTAATTCCTCTGCTTTTGGTTGAAGAGATTCGAACCAACACCAGTGGCTCCTGACCAGATAAGCAGGGACAGAGTCGAACATTGGGTGATACCAATTTGGAGGAATACCTTCAATTCTCTGCAGGTAATTCCTTGATTATCAATTTGTCATTCCTGTGAATTGTATCAACCTGTATCCAAGTGAGACAGTGGTTTTGAGTTCAATTTGTGTTCACATTGCTTAATGTAAATCCTGAAGTAAGGCAAAGAGAGTATTAGTAATTGATTTGGTTGAGGCTCACTGATTCCAATCTCAGTTATCATCAAGTTCTCACCTATAAATCTAAGAAGATTTATTCCTAAACTTGTTTTAGGTATATAAGTTCTTCCTAGATTTACTGCTGTGGGTTCGTGCGAGATTTAAATCAATTACTGATATACAATTTCCCATACTTCAGTTTTATATTTTCTTTTGTGGGTTCTATTCAGATTTAGCAATTTGTTATCATGTCCTGGTGGTATCAGGCTGATACAGGAACAGGAAACTGTTGCACTGAGTTTGGTTACTATATCAGTTAAGTTTTGAGGTGAGAAATGGTAATAGAAGGATGGGGAATTGGAGATTTCGTGTAGGACGTGAGGATTGTAGGGATAATAGTAACATGATTTGGAAAATGAAGATTATACCATGTCAATGCCTAGGCTGAGTTTGGAAGGGTTTATACAAGTCCAATTTGAATTTTGTCCTGACTTTGTACTGTTTTAAGATTGAGATTAGTAGGGTGTTGATAACAGGAAATAGGGTGTGGATCGACTGTTCAGACATTGTCTTACAATACTCTAGTTAGGACCAATGTCTGTACAGGGAATAAACTATGGAATATATGGAAACATGGTTGTTTGGCAGTTATCTCAGTTTACTGGAATTTCTCAGGATGATCCTAACTTGGTACCACTTCAGTTCACAACTGACAGTTGGTATTATTTCCAGTTAGCAGTGAATTGGTTGTTATCAGTCTCATGGGATACTGTCCTGGTCGAGACTGGTAAATAGTGTAGGTTTATCTCTACATAGATTAGGATTGATTTGGAATGCACAGGTAATAGGGCTGAATGTAAAACTTGATATGCACTCTTAGTGAACTGATAAGAGTTGATCTCAGTACATATGATTGATTCTCAGAATCTGAGAATGCAGTTCCAGTTTTCCTGAGATTTCTATATGTCCTACCTGGGCATATCAGTCTACTACTATTTCAAGTATCTCAAAACCAATTTTATCTGGCTTCCACCTGAACTAGGAAACCTATATCACTGTCTATTTCACTGATCTAGCAAGTTTTCCTAAAGAGCTAACTTAGTTTTCCTAAGAGTAAACTCATTAACAGTCCTACACCTATTAGAGTTGCCACTGTTTAGATCTTTCCTCTAAGTTTCAAACTAATTTTCCATATCCTTCTTTAGAAGGACAAGTTCTGTGATACCAGGTTCATTTGAGCAATTGTTTTGGCTTTAAGAGATTGTTAATTCATAGTTAGATTTTCAAGAAATCTTGGGAGTCATGTGTTAATTTTTAGTTCATTAAAATTTAGCATAGTTAGTAAGTTACTATGATTTCAAGCTTGACTAAATTGAAGTTGTAAATTTTGTTTACTAATAATTTTTGTTATTTGATATTTTATGGAAATATTAAGGAGTGGGAACCCTAGAACTAGGATTTATAAAGAAATTAATTCATGGTTAGAATATTGATGATAAATTAGATTTAGACTGTTCATAACCAACTTGTACGAATTACAAATACAGGAAGACATCCAGTTCCTGATTACCCGTACCTTCCCGGAGCAAGGCAAGTACTTTTCTACGGTTTTGTGCATTTATATTCTTGTACCCTTTCTTGTGACACGCCATGCCACGATATTCATGTACTCCTGTATTCCTGTACCCTTGTTCTTGTACTTATTAGTGTCGGGTGGGGAAATACACTAGCCATGTGACCAATCCCGATTACTATATATTCCTGTACCTAGCTTAGGCCTCGTACTGTGCACGCGGGTCCTAAGTCGTACCATATTCATGTACTCCTGTGCATGCTCCTGTACTCACCCCAGCCGGTCACATGGACTAGATGTATTTCGATATTGTGCACTTATCATGTCTGGTACTTCAAGATTATAGTTTCATTCCTGTACTTTACATGTTCCTGTACTTTACATTCATGTACTATAGTTCATGTACTTATTCCATGTACTACTTTCCTGTACTTTCATGTTCATTCCTGTATTTCATTTCCTGTACTCCTGTACCCTGTTCATATCATGTTCATGTTTCATTACCTAGAACTGTACTTTGCTCCGCTCCTGAATAGGATATGTTGCAGGTATGCTTGCAGGACATTGTTCTACTCTATGGGCCAGAGCCCAGGATTTAGCTGAGCAGGATGAGGCTTAGCTTGAGGCTTCAGGTTTAGATTACTTAGCTTTACTTTGAGATATTGACTTTAGAGTTCAAAGCACTTTTCATTCCTGTTGATTCTGGTACATTATGATATCTGGATTTGTGGATTATGGTGATCATTCTGGGATACGCTTTAGATGCTGTGATTGTATACTTTCATGTTTATCTGTTAGATTTCCCTAGTTTGGTACAGCTTACTTCGTCGTGTCTAACGACGAAGGCTGGGCGTGTCCGACTCGTGTCCGATTATTCGGGAGCGGGTCGTGATATGTTTTTAGTGGTGGCCCATGCAGGTATTAAGTCCAAAGACGCAACAACAGCCTTAAGCACAGGTTCACTGAACATTCCTACCTTATGCTAGACATGGTGCCAGCATGGTTGTTCTTCTCGGAGCGTTGTTGCAGTGATGCCGACTATGGATATGGTACGGAAGAAGCTGAGGTTGTAAAAAGCTACAAACAGCTGGGAGAAAGAGGAGGAGGACATACCACTTCGGAAACTACGTGGTGGTATGTTCGTCCTTACCGGAGTTACGACAAAGAAGGTCCACTTAAAGAAGGTTCACCGTTATTTTTTATTTTTATTTTATTTTTTATTTTCTAATTATATATTTTTATTTCTATATCTATTTTTATTTCTATTTTTATTTTAAAATTTAAAATTTAAAATTTAAATATTTTATTTTACTTTACTTTTATTTTAATTCATTAATTTTATTTTCTATTTATTATTATTGTTTTTAAATTTTAATTTTAGTTTTTAAAATTTTATATTTCCTATTTTATCTTTATATTTTATGTTTATATTTTATATTTATATTTTATAACCTTTATTCTTTATTTTTATTTCTATATTTTAAATTCATATTTTATATTATATTTTATTTCTTATATTTTATATTTTATATTTTATATTTATATTTTATATTTTATATTTTATATTTTATATTTTATATTTTATTTTATATTTTATATTTTATATTTTATATTTATATTTTATATTTTATATTTTATATTTTATATTTTATATTTATATTTTTATATTTTATATTTTATATTTTATATTTTATATTTTATATTTATATTTTATATTTTATTTTTATTTTTTATTTTTTATTTTTATTTTTTATTTTTTATTTTTTATTTTTTATTTTTTATTTTTATTTTTATTTTTTATTTTTTATTTTTTATTTTTTATTTTTATTTTTATTTTTTATTTTTTATTTTTTATTTTTTATTCTTTATTCTTTACTTTTTACTTCTTATTTTTTTATTTTTATTTTTATTTTTTATTTTTTATCTTTTATTTTTTATTATTAATTTTTATTTTTATTGCTATTTTTGTTTTATTTTTTATTTTTTATTTTAGTTTTTAGTTTTTATTATTTATTATTTATTATATATTATATATTATATATTATTTATCATTTATTATTTATTATTATTTTCATTTTTATTTTATTTTAGTTTTTTATAATTTTATTTTAAAGTTTTAATTCTTAATTTTTAGTTTTTATTTTCTAGTTTTTAAATTGTAAATTTTAAATGTTAGTTTTAGTTCTTAGTTTTTTAGTTTTTAAATATATATTATAGTTGACCTCCAAGTTCATGATCATCGCCACTTGTGCCATCAGAGGGCATGTTACCACGTTCAGCTTTCAATATACTGTGGATAATCATGTCATGTAGACCAGCACTAATATGAGGTTCATAAGTAACTACACAATGAGAATAAAATTGAAATAAATGCACATATACTATAAAAAGTCTGATTAAATGATTAAATAGAAGTATTTAGGAAATAACGATTGCGCTCACGCCGACGTCCTTCAACGACCGTACGCCAACCATCGTCGTAAAGGCTGTCATCGCGACAATAATATTGTACATACCCGTGTTCTATATTACAGTTGCGGGAAGCATGGACGCTCCTTCTCCTAAAAGATTATAGCTTTTTACAAAATTAACTTTTTTCGAATAATCGGCACCAGAGCAACAATAGTCAAAGAAGAACAATTCTTTTGGCAGTATAAAGAAATGTTTTTGAGTCGATCGCATTCCCGACTGTTCCTGCTGATAAATCAATCCGAATAAAGTGTCATCTTTACTGTATAAAAGTCGTGTTCGGGTTCACCAATGGAATATTATTCCATTTCTACCACTTTATGCTTCGAAAACATTTGGTCATTCTTCCTGATATAGACGAAAGTTTTTTTCCTGTTGGGTTGACCCACACCACTTTTAAAAGGTTCGCCGTAACATCATTTTCTTTTTGGTACTTCTCTTGTAGATAACCTTATCTTTCCTAAGGTACTGTTTGGGAAGGGAGAATAAAATGGAAGGAAGAAAAAAGTTGAGGGAAAAGTTAGAGAAAAATTAAAAGTGATGGTGTTTGGAAAGGAGGAGGAAAAATAAGAGAGAAAAATTTGCAAAAAAAAGTATGTGGGTCCTACTAAAAAAATTTCTCCCAAAAGTGAGAGGAAAATTGTAATGTCCCAAATTCGTGATACGTATTTAGTATACGTATACGTGTTTTGGGCCCATATTTTATTTAGTCATGATTAGTTATCTTGGTTTATTTTGCATTGGCTTGGTTTTATTGGCATTGATAGTTCAATTGGTTTTAATGGTTCATTGGTTTATTTTTGGATTAGTGAGGCTTGGTTTATTTCATGATTCATTTGGTTTAAATTGCTAGAGAGAGTTTATTGGCCTTGACATTGGTTCACTTTGGTTTATCTTGGCTTGGTTTATTCCTGGGTTGGTTCGGCTTGGCTTGGTTTTGTATTGGTTCATCATGAACCAATAGGAGAACCACCTACCTACCACCACCACTACCATTTATTAACCCCCACTTCCTTCTCTCTCTTCATTACTCTTCTTCTTTCCTCCATTAACTACTTTACCTACCAGAGAGAGAGAGAGATGAGAGAGAGGTCTAGGCAAGTGCAACTTGCTTCATGGAGGAACTCAAATTTTATTGTTTCATTCTCTTCCTTACAGCATTTTAACTTACTTTAGTACTTGGCATTTCCACTTTCCATGGCTAGATTCTTGTAGATCTAAGTCTATTTTATTTTCGGAATTCTTGGGTTTTGATTTACTTAATCTTGTTATTTCTGAGTTTTGATGGTTCTATGTTGTAGAGAATTTCGTTCTACCCCATTTTGACCTATGAAAGTTCGGATTTGGGCTCCGGTTGATGGAGTTATGGAGCTTGAGAACTTGGCTCTCATGGTGTTCTTCTTCTCTGAAATTTTGGAGAAGATGAACTGTGCTGACTTGACCGCATGAATATTTCATGCGGCAAGTGTTCTCTTGAGCCGCATGGCTGAAAGTACTTGAGCCGCATGAGGGTCGAATTCATCTAGCCGCATAACTCGCTCATTCCTAGCCGTATGTTACTCTGCACTTTTTGAGCCGCATGAGGACCCCACTTCTTCCAGCCGCATGAATGCTCTGATTTAGTCTCATGCGCCCTCTCTCCACGCTGGCCGCATGAGATTTTACTGGACCCAGCCGCATGAGAACTTCTTCCCGAGCTGCATGAACTTGGTCCACTTGTAGCCGCATAGGCGCATGATCCCGCTAACCGCATAAGCGCATGGCTCCGCTCCTGTCCCTGCCGCATGGATTGTTGCCTCAGCCGCATGTGCTTCCCTCTTTCCGTAGCTGTATGGATTGTTGCCTTAGCCGCATGCACTTCCCTCTTTCCGTAGCCGCATGGACTGTTCTTCTGCTGCCGCATGAGCTTGCCTTTCTCTCCGTCGCATGGACCCAATTTATTTCAGCCGCATGATTCTCCTATAGCCTTGTGTACTGTTATTTTATTATTATTGCCCCTATGGTATATTTTTATGTCCATTTTATATCCTTACGCCTTTCGTCCTGAACTTGATAAATTACGATTTGATTGACATGATTGAAATGACAATTGTACATGACATGGTGTGGCAAGTAAACCTGACACCACCTGATAGTGGCCCATCGTGGTGCACTCTTGACCAGTAAACTTGACATGATAACCTGACATGATATATCTTGATAAGCTGTTGCGACGGCTACCTGACATGATATGACCTGTATAAGTAACCTGGACACCGTGGGCGATTATGCTTGTACAAATAATCCAGTCCTGTCTTGCATCATGTCTAGGAGGGGACTCCTGAGTACCACGGTCAGGAGTACCTACTGAAATGGACTAAGGTTAATGATTAGAATAATTCACTAGTCATGAAGAGATGTTCCCCAGTTACAGGCGACCCCGTTATTCCGGTCGCAAATGTTTGGACTTGTAGCCTGCCGACGAGTAGGGCACATTTCCAGCCCACTGTCATGTGGGGCACCCTTCATTGTCACTTTATGATCGAACTCTATTGTCACTCTCTCTGATTGTCGCTATAATGATTGAATTCTCTAAATTGTCACTATAATGTTCGCCTGGATAACCTGGGTAGCTGCAGGGCCTGTGACTACTTGGAGCATCTCATTGCATCTTGCTAGTAACTAGGATTGTGATAACCCTAGTTAGTTAATGTAGAAAGCCGTAGGCAATGATTGGCCGTGTTGATTGGATGGAGTCTAGTCCAGTATAGTATTGTCTAGAAGTGATTGATTGCAAGATTGTACCAGAATGATTGAATGATTGTCACTCCAGATTGTTACTATAATGATTGTACTCTATTGTCACTCTAGCGTATTGTACTCTTTATTGTCACTTTTATCATTGTACTCTCTCATTTTTACCTTAATGATTGTCACCTTTAGCAATAAATGATCAGAGACTAAGTTCTGTTCAGGCGAAGGGTTACAATCTCGGTCCTTGTTTGGTTTAAGGATTGTAACCTGGCTTCCGGAATAGTACCTTCGTCTTCTCTTCATATATTACCCAGCTATATTTTATTTAGCATGATTCTCCAGTTGTCTTATGTCAATGATGCTTCACTTAATTATTTTCTCTGATTGGGTCAAGTATATTGGTATTGCACAAACCTCAATCTGTGTTACTTATTGTTGTTTTCTTACATGTTAAATGCTAATGATTTGTTGGTTTTAGTTCCTAAGTGATGCCTCCTTTGTGGCACTTGCTCTTTCTGGGTCTGATCCAGCTGGTTTTGTATGGCCAGATACTGGACCAGCACCAAAGGATCTCCCTGCTTTTCAGCCCGATGGTGACCACCAGGTGTAACCAGGGCATCGAGTGGGTTTCTTTTTGTTCTCCCACTGTAATATTGTAAATTATTTTTTTGAGGCGTTTAGCCGACGAGCAAGTGTTAGCTCGATTGCAGCTTTACTTATTGTATGCCTACGGGCTGTAACATGATTGACAAGCCCCGGGGGTTGATCGTATATGACTGAACTCTTGCTAGTCCTCACATTTTGTCACGACTAGCTTCATGATCATTCCGAATATATAATGTATGGAACGCCTTACTATTGTGTATTTGGTGGTCTGACATCTTGTAACTATTACTAGTTGGTTGAGATTGAGACAATATGCTATTTTATGACCTTAAGAGACTGATGGATTGTAGTAAAACCCTCACATATCTAGACAGCCGTGACCGTATAGCGGCGTGGATTCCATTCTGTTATACGTAGCTGGCTATGTCTGCCCCCGCTCTCCGGTGTTCTGGTTCTGGGGCGTGACAAAAATGGAGAGAGATGAGAGGAATTTGAGTGAATTTACTCCATCACCCCCTCATAAAGTAATAATAAATTATCATTTGAGAATACCAAGAACTAAATAGTAATTGTATCTCTATCCCTAAACAAATAAAAAAATTAAACTTTTTCTTTTCCTACTTTTTGTCCAACCAAACAAATGACAGAAAATTAACTTTACCTTCATTTTACCCTCCTCCATTTTCCTTAGTTCCCAAACACAGTGTAAGAGTTCTTGAAAATTGGAAAGAGACCCTCTTCTTCTTTTCTTGGAGTTTGAATTTAGAAAAAAAATATTTTTCTTTTCTTAAAGTTTGAAATTAGAGAGAAAAAAATGATTTATTAGCAGTGATTAGAACCAAGATCTATTATCTTGACCTTTTTCTCGATCCTAGAAAAAAATGATTTATCAGCCGATTGCATTCCCGACTGTTCCTGCTGATAAATCAATCCGAATAGAGTGTCATCTTTACTGTATAAAAGTAGTGTTCGGGTTCACCAATGGAATATTATTCCATTTCTACCACTTTATGCTTCGAAAACATTTGGTCCTTCTTCCTGATATAGACGAAAGTTTTTTTTTTCCTGTTGGGTTGACCCACACCACTTTTAAAAGGTTCGCCGTAACATCATTAGAAGGTCAAGATAATAGATCTAGGATCGAGAAAAAGGACGAGTAAATCAAGACGAGGTTGTAGTCTCATGGATGGTCGATGACTAACTATACTTGTATATACAACTATCGTGGGTATAGGTGATATTGTAAACTAAGGGGGACACTCTATGTCTATCTTCCCTCAAGCATGAGCATTTGTTTTTTTGAAATAGGTGAAGACAAAAATAATAATAAAGAGTACAATAAAGAAGTGATCAAACACAAATACGGGGTTCAAAGGCGATTGAATAGTCCAAAGGTGAGTTGTCAAGGCAGTTGTGAATGAGATACTATTTTGTTTAATAAGTTAAGTCAACTATATCTCAATCCACATAGAATAGTCATACAAAAAGCGAACCAAGTGCACTAAGGTTGAACGGAGGCGTCCCCAATAAAACATATGTCCTGAACAAGCTCTAATTAGACAATATATTAGTGACCATCAATGTATCATACCTTCATTTAATAACTGAAGAGATCACCAGGTCCTCAGGGGACTAGCAAGATACATAAAACATGCCTATTATGACAGTATATAATATGCAAGAAAAATAGAAAAAAATAACTTCTAGAATAAGAATAAAGATCATATGGAAGACTCTAATAGATCATGACATGTCATATGAAAAGTAATACTAAGTATGGCTACAAATGAATTGAATGACCGTAGCCCTGCACGGTACTCCCAGTCCTATAGCTAGTAGTCCTGCGTTGTACTCCCTAACTATAGTAAGTCTCTATTATAGCCCTGCGTGGTACTCCCGAGTCGAGAGTGGTCAAGTAGCCAATCCTAGTATTAGTAGAGGGCCAAGTCAAGGTAGCATGGAACACGAGATCAAGTCAAAGTATCACAGCACATGTGATCCAGTCAAGTCACTCAAGTAACAACACCATCAAAGTTAAGTGTGAAAATATACCTAATAACAAAAGTAAATAATAACAGGTAAGAGACATGACAATAAATTATGACAAGACTACAAATATAGAAATGAGACACGAACAAGAAAGAATAATAAGAACATGCATGTGAATAAACTGTACAAAGTTGGCAAGGTATACTTGCCTGGTGGTAGCAAGCAAAATCGACAATATCCAATTACTCAGTGAGCCACAAAAGTCATACTCCTGTAAATGACTTCGGATGCTGAAACAGACATCACCAACATGTTGTGCATAAGAAAAATGTCTAAGTTTGACTATCCATAAGTCCAATTCTGGACACAGGGACAAAACAGTCACTTCGGGCCAATATAATGTCCACTGTCGGACCCGCTTTGCACCAAAAAATGTGCCGCAGCCTGTAACATCCACTTTTCTAAATGAGAATAATTTTGAACTTTTGTATTTTTAATCATTTAAATATGTTATTTAAATCATGTTATAATTTTTGGTAATTTTTAATCATTTTAAAACTATTTAAATCATCGACTTGTGATTTTGGTGTTTTTGCTAGTGTAACCTTAGAGACTGCTTGACCTAGAGCCTAACCATGTGATTAGGATGTTAATTATCATTTTTGCCCTAGGGATATTTTAGTCATTTTGGTTTCTTGGAATTATTTGTTAATTATTTGATTGATGGTTGTTATTTTTGACTTTTGCTAGTTGTGACTTAAGAGACTAACCTAGAGTTGACTTTGAATTTGGTTACTTAGATAGCATGGTAGAATGGTGTGGGACCCTAATCTAACTTAAGTTGGTCCTAGTTGACTTGAGTGTGGCTAAGTTTCATGGAAGGATTAGGAGAATTTTTATTTGGACTTATGGCTAAGGAGTTGAGCTAGTTAGCTAATGATCTTGGCACAAAGCCCATTCATGTGAAATCCTAACGCTAGCTCTTCATTTGGACAGCCACTATAGCCCACCAATGACCTAATTTCAGCCTATATAATCCCTTTTCATGACCACTTGCCTCTTTTAGAACACCCCCTTGTAGTAGACCCTAATTTCTTCCCCTTTTCATCAAATCTTTCCATTCCTCCACCAAATTGATCCCAATCTTTTGCATTTGGGTTAAAATCTAGAATAGGGGTTGAAGGAGTCTAGCTTGCAAGGAGAGGAGCTCATTTGGACCTTGCTTGAGGAAGAGGACATCATATTTTGGGACTTTTTTTTATTGAGTTTGACACTTAATAGGTAAACCCTTCAAATCATCTCTAAATCTTGATTTCTTTCCATAGATGCATCCATCTAGGTGTCCCCTAGCTTTAGGTGAAGTTTGGTAGGAATTAGAATTGATTTGGTGTCCGTATCAGACACGTATCATTCACTAGGTCTAGGTGTTTATTGAAATGCCTCTGTGGGATTTTTGTTTTTGTTTTTTGTAATAAATTACGTGGTTGGATAGCCCCTGGCATGCTGATCACGGAACCCTAACTCTGAGCACAATTTGGATTCGTATCTGTGTCCAAATTGGATACGAACGCGCTACACGAGGCCTCGCGCGCGTGTCCTGCTGCTGCATGTCGATTGCTCGCAGCATAGGCCACGTGGGCACGTGCCAGTTGGCGTAGACGTGGGGGTGGTGACTGACAAGTTAGCCCCCAAGTCTCATGACCTATCTTGTCATGTCGGACACAAAATCGGGGCTGCACACATTTTTTACTACTCTGCACACAGTGTGTTTCGTCGACTGATACGGCCTTCGCATCGAGACACGGCGACACTTGGACACAATTTAGGGTGTCAGACACCTAGATCTATACCCCACCTACCTCTGGACGTGAGCACGTGACACGAAGTTACGTGTGTCGTGTCCTAGGCTACCCGACACATTCCCACGAGCCCTTCCTTCACAGCATTTCTGATACATTTTTGATATGGTATTTTGACACCCTCCTGTCCAGTTTTTGGGACACGTGGGACTCGTGGGGACACATGGGGTTGACATATACTGTATACTTTGTTTCCTATGTTTATTTCAAGATTACTTGTAATTTTTTGGGGTTTTCGAATATATGTCCATATTAACTGTCATTTCGGTTTTGGGGTTTTTCCAGTTTTTGAATGTTCAGAAATGAGGGAGTTATTGATTCGTATATACCTAAGATTTGATTCTGAGTTTTGTAAACATTGTTCGATATTTGGATTTCGAATTTAGATTATAAACTATTATAATTTTCATGTTTGAAGTAAAACTTAGGTTTTAATACCAAATGAATTGTACACTGTTTGAAACTGAGATTGCATAATATTAAGTGTTGATATGTATGTGCATCTATGTAATGTTATACATCACTACTAAAATTTGCTCAATTAGCGACGTTCGTAAAACGTCGCTAAATTGTGGACATTAGCGACGTATAATTGAAAAGTCGCTAACAGTCGCTACTAGCAACGAAACTAGCGACGTGACAACGACGTATATTACATACATGAGCTAGTCATCGCGAAACATCGCTATGACGCCACTAATAGCGACTCATTTAGCGACGTTAGTATGGACGTCGCTAAATTCTAATTAAATTAAATTCCGCCCTCCGATTCATTTCCCTCTATTTTACTCTCTCCCTCCGGCGCTCTCACTCTCACTCTCTCCGGCGACTCTCACTCTCTCCGGCGACTCTCCTTCCTCTCCGATACGTGACTCTCTCTCTCTCTTTATTTTGGTTGTTGGTGGTTGGGGGGTGCTGGTGGCTCCAGGGGAGGGGCAGGTGGGGGGGTGCGGGTGGTTGGGGGTGAGGAATGGTTGGGGGTGGCTTGAGGGGTGGGGCAGGGGGTGAGGGCGGCTGGGGGTGAGGAGGGGGGCTGGGGGGAGGGGAAGGTTAGGGTTCTGGTTAGGGGTAGGTGTATAGGGGAGGGAGGGGCGGGGGGAGGGGGATGAGGGCGGTTGGGGGGAGGGGAGGGTTATGGTAAGGGTTCGAGTTAGGGTTAGGGGTGGTTGGTGGGGAGGGGAGCAGGGGGTGAGGGGGGGCTAGAGAGGGGTGGAGGGGCTGGTGGGGGGGGTTGGGGATAAGGTTCGGGTTAGGGTTAGGGGTGGTGTAGGGGAGGAGGGGTACGGGGGGGCTGGGTTAGGGGCACCGATAGTGCCGAAAAATCTAATAATTTAGTAATAATTATTTGTTTTTCGACACCAAAAAATCTGATACTCCGATTCGAAACCACCGATAGTGCCGATATTTGTAACACGTAGTTTTGTTGGTTGGCTAATGCCTTCGTCTATTTTCCTTGATCCCGATACTCATATGAATGGTCCCGATCACGGCCGTACGTCGGGTTAGGACCTTCTTGCTGCTCGTGGGCTTGGAGGGTCTGCTGCTCAGGGTGGGGCCCCTAGGGGCTCGCAGTATATATGTATGTATGTAGTATGTAGTATATTCGTTTTAGTTTTGAAGTTTATTCGTATTTGTAGATATCTAGAAATGGCTATATCCATGTATCTGCTAGACCGTTCATGGATGTACAACCGCATTCGAGATGACATGTGCGGTGTGCGAGATGAATACATCACCGGAGTAGAACAATTCCTCCAATTCGAGAAGGCATTTTCTCAATCCATGGACGGCATGAACATTAAGTGCCCGTGTGCAAAATGTCGGAACATGAAGTTTCAACCAGAATTGGATGTGACGTATCACTTATACACAAAGGGTTTCCTTCTAAATTACTACCAACGAACCACACACGGAGAGGTTGTACCTTTAGCATTCCAAGCAGAGCCTTATGTGGAGCCTTATGTTGAACCTTATGTGGAGCCTTATATGAATGTCCACAACCGAACTGGTGTCGACAACGAGTACGTGAACATGGTCTTTGACGCTGCGGGGCCTAGTTTTGATCCATACAATCATGACGCAGCTGAGGAGGCACCGAATGCCGATGCCGTGAAGTTCATGGAGTTGCTGGAGAATGCAAGGACTCCTTTGTACCCTGGCTGTGAGGACCATTCACCGTTAGAGGTGATCACTCGGATCTTGAGCATAAAGTCTGACTTTAACATGTCGCAAGAATGCTACAATAGAGTGCTCGAGTTGATTACCGATATCTTGCCGGAGGGTGCCAAGTTACCGAAAGACTTCTACCGCTCTAAGAGGATGGTGAGATCCCTCTGGATGGGATACGACAAGATCGATTGCTGTCAGAACGGATGCATGCTTTACTACAAAGATCACAAGGATATAGAAGTATACGAATTCTGTGGTGCTGATCGCTACAAGCCAACTGCTGCAGGCAAGTATAGAAGACCGACTGCTTCAATGCACTACTTGCCGTTGACGCCGCGGTTGCAGAGGTTGTTCATGGTGAAAGAGACTGCCGAAAATATGAGTTGGCACAAGCGACAACAGACCGAAGGAGTTTTGGATCACCTATCTGATGGAGAAGCGTGGAAGCGCTTCGATCGAGCATATCCTAATTTTGCTTCTGATGTGCGTAATATAAGATTGGGGCTCTGCTCTGATGGTTTCACCCCATTTGGTCTTTCAGGCTCCCAATATTCATGCTGGCCAGTAATCCTCACTCCGTACAACCTACCGCCTTGGATGTGCATGAAGATACCTTACATGTTCTTAACTATTGTCATCCCCGGTCCGAACAACCAGAAGTTGTCACTCTCCATTCCCGGAATACGTAAATTTTTGATTTTTCATGTATATGGTATCTGGCACCTGTATCTTTATTGTATATATCCTGTATTTGTAACTGGCCATAGCATAGAACAGTATCTCATCGCAGATTAGTGTGCCACCCCTTGTCCTTGTTTGGTTTTAGGCGTGGTTCACTGTTTCGATGATAGGATTTCTGAACCGTGTTGTGGTTAGGATTTTTTTAATTAATTTAATTAGTTGTATCATGTAGCAATTAACATGTCATTAGTCACATGGTTAAGAGCATGCTTAAGCTTAGGGTTTCTTTGAGTCAACCCAACCCCTATATATATTCTCTTCCACACTCTCTCTCCTCATTCACTCTTTCATTTATTTTGCTCAAACAACATTCAGGCAAGTACATCTTGCACCAAATGGAAAGATTCTTGCATTTTTCATTTCTTAATTTTTTTAGATATTATTTGTCTATATTGTTCTTCTCTTCATTCTCTACAAGTTTAGTTCTTGGAGTTTTTGATTTTAATGGCTAGTTTGGTGTAGATCTAAGTTTTTATAATTAGGGTTTTATGGATTTCCATGGTTTTGATCTATCAAACTTGATTGTTTTCGAAAACTAATGGTCCTATGTTGTAGGAAATTCAATTCTACCCAATTTTGACCTTTGAAAAGTTAGATTTCGACTTGTTTTGAGGAAGTTATGGCAAAAACAATATTTGGGCATTTTTTATGTCATCTGCCCTGGTTTTGGCAGGGACGATGCATAGTATCCGGCCGCATAAGGGTGCTGCATAGTGCCCAGCTGCATGAGAGTGCTGCATAGTGCCGCATAGTGTCCAACCGTATAAGAGTGATGAATAGTGCTGCATAGTGCCCAACCGCATGAGAGTGCTGCATAGTGCCGCATAGTGCCCAGCCGCATGAGAGTGCTGCATAGTGCCGCATAGTATCCAGCCGCATAAAGGTGCTGTATAGTGCCGCATAGTGCCCAGCCGCATGAAAGTGCTGCATAGTGCCGCATAGTGTCCAGCCGCATGAGAGTGCTGCATAGTGCCGCATAGTGTCCAACCGTATATGGGATTACCGCATAGTACTGTATAGTGCCGCATAGTGCCTATTTTGGCTGTTTTATGTCCTATTTGACTGATTTGTGGCCAGAATTTCTCCCAACTCCCAACATAAAAGTTGTAGATCTTTGTATTGGCTTCAAGGGTCCTCATGTCTCACTTTAACCAGAATTCATATGTGACTTTTATGTCACGAGGAGTCCGAGTGACTTCCTGACTTGACCATGTTCCGGACCTGATTACCTGTATACGTGCTGGTACATGTTCTAAGTGTGTATTGAGAAACAATATTAGTATGCACTGCGATGCCATTTAATGAGTGCACTGAGGTATGACTCTACATGCCAAGTGATCGTTCGTGTTATATATCAATACATGTGTACCTTCCAGTACAGTCATGGTAATTGGTCAGTAATAGTGTCGTGGTATGTTGATTGTGTTTGAAGCATTACACTAAGCATGGATCTAGGTTGGGCCGATGTGGATTCATACTTAGGGTACGCGTACTATGGTACGACATATAGGAGGATGACCATGTGACCACGACATGCAATTCCTTATCAAGATAGGGTTAATCTAAGAAACTCAAATTGGTAGATGCATTGGGTGGGAAGAATCCCGAGATCGTGCCATACTGGCCACCCCAGGTCCTATCCTGACGTGTCGGGTTGGCCGCCACGGATACAGTTTCATCCGCCTATAGTGGATGACTATATCCGACTCCTACGTGCTATGTGTTATATGTTTTAGCACGGTGGCCTTACGGGGGGCCGGTGCATACTCAAAGTTCTTTGTGTATATGTATATTAAATGGTTTGTCTAGCCCTGCTGGGTTGACACGATATGAGGATTCCTATAATTTGCTTTACTGGGATAATCCAGACAAATTATAGAAAGCCGTAGGATTGATTGGCCGCTTGTAAGCTGACTTGTTTGTGATATATTTTCTTCTGTTAGCAACTGAGGAACATGGACTATCGTGGTGCGTGGTCCAACCCATGTCCTTGTTTGGTTGTTGGGTTAGGCTATTGTGCTACGATAGGCTATGGACCGAAGTCGCGATCAGAAGCCCTTCATGTCACGCCCCGATTCTGTAGAATCGATAGTCGTCCCCCGGGCGTGATGCCGTACGAACCTAAGTTGCGATCGCACAAGGCATAGTCATAAGGTTATCCGAAACATAACATCAAGATAGAGTACGCAGAGAAATTGAATGACACATTTGAAATAGAAATAGACTTTTTTATTGATGATAATAAACTTTACATAGACTCCTTTACAATCATTATCGTACGGGATACAACATGACTCGACTTACAAAATGAACGCCGATGAGATATTCGTTCCATACATTACATCCCTTTTTACAAGTAAAAACTATTACACATTTCCACCTGCTATCGAGGCGAGTCGAGTCATCATCTTCTTTTGGACTGAGTGCGGGTCTTCTTCAAAAGGAATCCAGAAACAAGCCTTTACATGCGGACGAGGCTTCAAAAGGGTTCACGTCGCCTTGAGCTTTTAGGTGGCATGCCCTTCGTGGTTCGGGGTACCTGCGTGGAGAGCGAGGATCAGTACATTACACTTTGTACTGGTATGTGGCTATTTAAGTTCCAAGCTCTCATTTGGTTGAAGAGTTTATATGACTTAAAGTATGAATGTTTCTAACCATCCTAATGAATTTCAAACAAGCATATGACAAGCATAATGAAATTTACGTTGAAACTTACCAACGGCGGCCCGCGCCGCGCCTTATGAAACTTACCATGTTCTTCCTTGTCAATTGTTATCATTTCCATACCAAGTGCAATATTTCGTGTGTTGGTCACTGGCTCCCAGAGCCATCGTGGACTCCTCTAGCTTTTGTTAGACGGGGTCCTTTCAGCGTGAGTAGCGAGCCCCGCTGCAAGTCCTCGCCTAACCCGTGCCCAGCACAGCTAATTATTTGTTTTCCTTTGTGCTCGCAACGGTCCCGTGGCCTCGGGTTGCCGTGCGGGGAAACGCTCACCTTGTCGACAAGTTGTCCATGACCGTTCAAAGACCATTTTCTTCTTTTAGTTATTAAGACATAGCCTACATTCTCTTTAAAAACTCAATCATTTTACCGTGCCCGTGCCCTTGCATTCAATCTTTAATCCGCAACAACACTATCGATTTACCAAAGAAGGGGTCAAGAAGAGAAGGGTCAGCCACTCACCTTGATTTACTTTGGCGAGAGAACTTGTTGGTCGCGCTAGACGTCGCCTACGCGATTACCTGAAATCGTACAGGCAACCGATTAGAACACTGCATTATTCAAGGAGTTCGATAGGAAATACGAGTTCGAAATGCAAGCCATGAAAACCATCGAAAACATTCACGAAAATGCATTCAAAAAATAAAGCCAAAACCAACGCAAGCGGCGTGAAAAGCAGAGCAACGGGAGGTCTCTTCCGACTCAGCCGCAGAGTCAATCCTCGAGGCGCAACCCGCTGAATATGGGACTTGGTTCCGAAGAAGACATTCCATAACGAGGAATGGATCTTAATTCAACCGTTCCCGTTCGATCGACTCGGTCGATCCCGACCTATCGCTCCCGACCGTATGGATAGCGACAGTGTTCCTTTCTCGCGCACCCCGTGGACAAGTACGGGGCACGATGTAGGGACGAGACACTACACCATAACCAACTAAAAAAAAGTTTCGTCCTCGAAACTTAAAATTAAACCTACCTCTACGAGAACAATAAAGGGAACTTTTTCTTCATTTCTGACTCAAGCTCCCACGTCGACTCTTCGACCGAGTGGTTCCTCCAGAGGACACGGACGAAGGGAATAGCACGGTTGCGGAGAAGTTTATCCTTACGCTCCAAGATTTGTACTGGCTCTTCGACATATGACAAGTCCGCCTTCAGGTCCAGCTTACCCAAATCTACAACATGGCTCGAATCATGCACGTACTTCCACAATTGCGATACGTGGAAGACGTCATGTACTTCTGACAACGCAGGCGGCAAGGCGATTTGGTAAGCTACCGGGGCGACTCGCTTCAATATTTCGAACGGGCCAACAAATCTTGGGCTCAATTTCCCCTTCGCACCAAACCTGGAAACTCTCCGCATGGGCATGACTTTCAAGAATACATGGTCGCCTTCCGAGAACTCGAGGGGGCGTCGGTGCGTGTCGGCATAGCTTTTCTGTCGGCTTTGTGCTATCTTCAATCTCTCTCGTATTAACTTGACCTTCAGCACGGTCTGCTCCACCAGCTCTGGACCAAGTATCTGCCGTTCCCCGACTTCATCCCAGCAAATGGGCGATCTGCACTTTCGGCCGTACAAAGCTTCATACGGTACCATTTGGATGCTGGACTGATAGCTGTTGTTGTATGCAAACTCGGCCAGCGGTAGATGGACGTCCCAACTTGACTTCAAGTCGATCGCACAGAGTCGTAACATATCTTCGAGAATTTGGTTCACCCGCTCTGTTTGGCCGTCAGTCTGAGGATGATAAGCTGAGCTGAACTTCAACTTGGTCCCCAGTGCTGAATGAAGACTACTCCAGAAGTGCGCTACGAACCGTCCATCCCGATCAGAGACGATAGAAACTGGGACCCCGTGCAGCCGAACTATTTTATCAAGGTATATCTGAGCAAGGCGGTCGACGCTCCAAGTAACTTTGATGGCGATAAAGTACACTGACTTGGTTAGTCGATCGACGATGTCCCAGACGACGTCATTTCCCCGTGGCGTCCTCGGCAAGCCAACAACGAAGTCCATAGTGATGTGATCCCATTTTCACTCTGGAATGGCGAGGTTCTGCATCTCCCCGCCCGGTCGCTGGTACTTGGCTTTGACTTGCTGACATGCCATACATTTTGACATAAAGAGCGCTACGTCCCTCTTCATGCCGTGCCACCAAAAGACAACGCGGAGGTCCTTATACATCTTGGTGATGCCAGGATGCAAGGAATATTTTGCATAATGTGCCTCCGACATTATCTCCTTTCTAAGTTCTGCGTCGTCCGGTACGCATAGCCGTCCCTTCACGCGCAACACTCCCGACTCGTCCTCTGCAAAATTGGACGCTTTTCCTATAGATATCAGCTTCCGCATCTTCTCCAGGTATGGGTCGTCCTTCTGTGCAGACTTGATCCTCTCCAGTACACTCGGTTCTACCCACAGTTGTGCTAGTTTTACGTCTCTAAAACGAACTCGGAGTTCAATGCCCATTCCTTCCAAGTCACACAGCAGTCGATCGTTGATGCATAACGAAGCTAAGTACTTCCGGCTCAGCGCATCCGCTACCACATTTCCCTTGCCCGGCGTGTAGTCGATTGATAAGTCATAGTCTTTGATCAGCTCGAGCCATCGTCTCTGCCGCAAATTCAATTCTTTCTGGGTGAAGAGATACTTAAGGCTTTTGTGGTCCGTATAAATCCTGCACGCCACGCCATAGAGATAGTGATGCCACAGCTTCAACGCGAACACAATTGCCGCTAGTTCTAGGTCGTGCGTGGGGTAGTTCTTCTCGTGCGGCTTCAACTGCCGGGAAGCAAAAGATATCACCTTATCCCGCTGCATGAGCACACACCCCAAGCCCTGGCCAGAAGCATCGCTGAAGATCTGAAATCCCTCCGTCCCTTCAGGAAGAGCAAGTATCGAGGCCAAAACGAGCCATTGTTCAAGCTCATAGAAGGAAGCTTCACAGTCGTCTGACCACTTGAATACGACTCCTTTCTGGGTGAGACGAGTCAACGACGATGCAATCTTTGCGAAGTCCTTCACGAAGCGTCGGTAGTATCCGACTAAGCCTAGAAAGCTTCGATTTTTGCTAATTGATGTGGGTCGTTTCCAATCAGCAACTGCCTCGACTTTCTTCGGATCGACTGCGATGCCCGCGGCGGAGATGATGTGCCCAAAGGAATGAGATGCTGTTCAGCCAGAACTCGCACTTGCTCATCTTCGCATACAACTGATTCTCTCGAAGGGTTTAGAGTACCGTCCGCAGATGCTCTGCATGTTGCGCTCGATCCTTTGAGTAGACGAGGATGTCGTCGATGAAGACTACTACGAACTTGTCAACGAACGGACGGAACACCCGATTCATTAGATCCATGAAGATGGCAGGGGCATTTGTTAGACCGAATGGCATTACCAAGAACTCGTAGTAGCCATAACGAGTGCGGAAGGCAGACTTCGGCACATCATCTGGCTTGACTTTGAGTTGGTGATAACCCGATCGCAGATCAATCTTCGAAAACACCGTTATACCTTGGAGCTGGTCGAACAAGTCGTCGATGCGGGGCAGGGGGTATTTGTTTCGGATGGTGGCTTTGTTCAATTCTCGATAGTCGATGCAGAGCCGCATCGATCCATCCTTCTTCTTCACGAATAGCACGGGCGCACCCCACGGTGAGACACTCGGACGGATAAACCCTCTGTCGAGCAATTCCTGAAGTTGTGCCTTCAATTCTTTCAATTCTGCCAGGGACATTCTGTACGGAGCCTTCGAGATCGGCCGGGTGTCGGGGAATGTGTCGATGGTGAACTCTATTTCTCTATCGGGCGGCATGTCGGGTAGCTCATCCAGGAACACATCTGGGACTTCTGCTACAACGTCGGTCTGACCCGCGTTTGCACCATCCTGTCGCATGTCTTGAACGGAAGCTAGATAGCCTTCGCACCCGGAATACAGCATCCGTTGAGCAGATATTACAGAGATTACCATGCAGGTCGGCGACGCCTCACCACACGAGTAACAGAATTCAGGCACTCCAGGTATGCGGAATGTGACCTTCTTTTCAGCGCAGTCTATGGTTGCGTTGCATGGCCCGAGCCAATCTATTCCCGGAATGATGTCAAAGTCCTTCATGTCTAGAACTATCACATCCAGACCTATCTTTTGACCACCGATACAGATAATCCCGCCGGCGCAAGCTAAGTTTGTGAGAATTGGTGTGCCCGAAGGCGTGCTTATGCTAAGGTCGAGATCTAATGATATTACAGAAAATTTGTGCTCGACGGCAAAGTCCGCCGATATAAAACTATGTGAAGCGCCTGAATCAAATAACACACGAGCAGGCACATTATTGAATTTTAGTATACCTGACACTACTGTATCTGATGCCAGCACTTCGTCTCGAGTCATGGCGTAGACGCGGCCCTGAGTGTTGGGGCGACGGTCTCGGCCATTTTGCGGTACGGGTTGAGTGGGCGGAGGAGGTCGAGGCGCCTGCCCTTGATTCTCTTGACGATTTTGTTGTGGTGGAACGTTGCGAGTCAGTCTGGGGTTCGTGCAATCTCGAGCAAAGTGGCCCCTTTGTCCGCAAGTGTAACATTCAACATTACGATAAAAGCAGTGATGTTCAAGGTGTCCAAGTCGCCCGCAATTGGTGCACTTAAGTATCATTTTCTCACCCTTATAGCCGCCGTTATTTGGACGCTTTGACGCGTCGTTGTTGCCTCCCGTATGGCTAGGACATTTGTGATTGGAGTGGCACACAATGTCGTCAGCACCGGAAGGATACAGGTTCTCAAGATGGAGGACGTGATTCAGAGCCTCGCCCACGGTCTTGTACTCTGGGACCCCGACATGCGCACCGATAGAGTGTTGCAGACCCACTTCGAACCATCGCACACGGCACTCTTCAGTAGGCAGAAACTGGCCAGCAAACTTAGACAACTTGTTGAATTCTGCGACGTACTGTTCCACTGTCCTGCTTCCTTGCTTCAACTGCATGAATTCATTCTCCTTCGCTTGATGAACGGCTGACAGATGGTACTGGACTTCAAAAGCCTTGCGGAATGTGGCCCAAGAGATCGGCACGGTGGTGTTGTCCGGTCGGATCGCTCGCTTGCGCACGGCCCACCAGTCGTGCGCGTTCAACCGTAGTTGAAGTTGTGCGCATGCGACTTGCTTCGATTCTTCAATGCCGAGAAGCTCGAAATAATCTTCCAGCTCTTCCAACCTGTCGATTGCCATGGAAGGACCCTCGGTACAGCTGAAGGAAGTACGGCACGCCTTCTTAAATTCAGACACTTCAAAGTTGTACTTTTTCGGTGCCGCTGGTTGACGCTCGGGATCCTCCGTGTCAACTTCAATGGGTTGGATCGCCGGCACGGTGACGGTAGGCGCAGTCGCAGAATTTCTGTTGGTCGCCATTGTCTGGACGATCTGCTGCAGGGTATCTAACTGCTTTTGTTGAAGTTTGGCATGTGCGTCAAAGCGAGCTTCGAACTGGGCCTATCATTCCTCTACTTGTTGATGTCGGTTCTCGGACTGGTTCCGCTGCGCCTCCATCATACGCAGCATCCTTTCGATGGTATCGTTAGAAGGCCCGGCCCGCGGACGATACAAATTACTAGAGCCGCTTGAAGCGCTCTGTTCTTGCTCGGCCGTGGGTTCCGTCACTTCTGCGATTGAAGGCAAACGCATCAGTCACAAATTATTACGGACTCATTGTATAGAATAACTTATCTCATCGATACGAGGTCAAAGGTTTGGAACTCTAGACGCGAGGCCAAAGGATGTAAAGCCGTGCTCTGATACCATTATGTCATGCCCCGATTCCGTAGAATCGATAGTCGTCCCTCGGGCGTGATGCCGTGCGAACCTAAGTTGCGATCGCACAAGGCATAGTCATAAGGTTATCCGAAACACAACATCAAGATAGAGTACGCAGAGAAATTGAATAACACATTTGAAATAGAAATAGACTTTTTCATTGATGATAATAAAACTTTACATAGACTCCTTTACAATCATTGCCGCGCGGGCTACAACATGACTCGACTTACAAAATGAACGCCGATGAGATAGTCGTTCCATACATTACATCCCTTTTTATAAGCAAAAATCATTACACATTTCCACCTGCTATCGAGGCGGGTCGAGTCGTCATCTTCTTTTGGACTGAGTGCGGGTCTTCTTCAAAAAGAATCCAGAAACAAGCCTTTACACGCGGACGAGGCTTCAAAAGGGTTCACGTCGCCTTGAGCTTTTAGGTGGCACGCCCTTCGTAGTTCGAGGTACCTGCGTGGAGAGCGAGGATCAATACATTATACTTTGTACTGGTGCGTGGCTATTTAAGTTCCAAGCTCTCATTTGGTTGAAGAGTTTATATGACTTAAAGTATGAATGTTTCTAACCATCCTAATGAATTTCAAACAAGCATATGACAAGCATAATGAAATTTATGTTGAAACTTACCAACGGCGGCCCGCGCCGCGCCTTATGAAACTTACCATGTTCTTTCTTGTCAATTGTTATCATTTCCATACCAAGTGCAATATTTCGTGTGTTGGTCACTGGCTCCCAGAGCCATCGTGGACTCCTCTAGCTTTTGTTAGACGGGGTCCTTTCAGCGTGAGTAGCGAGCCCCGCTGCAAGTCCTCGCCTAACCCGTGCCCATCACAGCTAATTATTTGTTTCCCTTTGTGCCCGCAATGGTCCCGTGGCCTCGGGTTGCCGTGCGGAGAAACGCTCACCTTGTCGACAAGTTGTCCATGACCGTGCAGATACTATTTTCTTTTTTTAGTTATTAAGACATAGCCTACATTCTTTTTAAAAACTCAATCATCTTACCGTGCCCATGCCCTTGCATTCAATCTTTAATCCGCAACAACACTATCGATTTACCAAAGAAGGGGTCAAAAAGGGAAGGGTCAGCCACTCACCTTGAGTTTACTTTGGCGAGAGAACTTGTTGGTCGCACTAGACGTCGCCTACGCGATTACCTGAAATCGCACAAGCAACCGATTAGAACACTGCATTATTCAAGAAGTTCGATAGGAAATACGAGTTCGAAATGCAAGCCATAAAAACCATCGAAAATATTCACGAAAACGTATTCAAAAAACAAAGCCAAAACCAACGCAAGCGGCGTGAAAAGCAGAGCAACGGGAGGTCTCTCCCGACTCAGCCGCAGAGCCAATCCTCGAGGCGCAACCCACTGAATATGGGACTTGGTTCCGAAGAAAACATTCCATAACGAGGAATGGATCTTAATTCAACCGTTCCCGTTCGATCGACTCGGTCGATCCTGACCTATCGGTCCCGACCGAATCGATAGCGACAGTGTTCCTTTTTCGTGCACCCCGTGGACAAGTACGGGGCACGATGTTGGGACGAGGCACTATAGTTCACCTGTCCATGGTTATAGGATATATCTTATCTCGGCATGATATTGGCACCGTTTGTCCTTGTTTGGTTGTAAGGGTGTCGTATTGTCTCGATGATATGGTATAAGCCTATAACTCGTGAATCAGGTCTTATTATTATGCTTGGATTTTATCTCACTCTTTTGTGCTCCCTTGTGGTACTTGCTATTCGGGGCCTGACCCCGCTGGTTTTGTTTGGCCAGATCTCGTAACAGCTCCAGAGGATCCAGCTTTCTACCCGAACAATGGTACACACCAGGAGTATGGACGCCAGGGATCATGAGTGGGTTTCTTCTTCACCGCTCTGATATTTTCTATTTTGTACTTGGCGTTTAGCCACCGGCACTTGTTTAGCCGACAGTTCTGGATATTAGTTTCCTTTACATAATTGTAATTAAATCAGACTGCAGCTGACTATAGTTATGTACTATTGACTCTCGGAACTAGCTCATCATTTTGTTTAGCTAGACTCATGAATCATTTGGATGAAGCGTCGGGGACGCCTTACTGCTTTGTCTTATATGATCATTATTTACTGCTTGTTGATTTGATTGATTGAGACATAGATGCTCTGTGGGACCATAGGAGACCTGATTGTAGCATTCACCCCCTTGTCTCTTGACAGCCACGATCGCCGTATGACATTTATATACCTCATACGGTGTAGCTGGCCTAGTCCGTCTCAGTATTTCGGTACTGGGGCGTGACAAGGTTTTATTGGTGGCCCATGCAGGTCTGTTTTTCAGACTTGTGGGGTGTTGCGATTATAGGAGTCTCAATCAAAACATGTTCCCCTTGATCTCCT
>JANAVB010004644.1:0-53848 GCA_029216955.1 Iris pallida | reverse complement strand
CACCATGCTAACCAAGTCACCATAGTCAAATCAACATCTAGGCTAGTCTCCAAAGTCTTAACTAGCAAAGGTCAAAAATAACCATCACTAAAACAAATCAAATTAAATTCAAAATTTTCAAAATAACCAAAATGTCCTTAAGCTAAAATGTGGTAGTGACAAATCTACCCTACTTAAAAGAATTTTGTCCTCAAAATTGAAAGGCAAAACTAAACTGATGAGAAGGATAAACAATCATACCTCAAGGTCCAAATAGATATGGATAACGCTCGCACATCTCATCCTCCCGCTCTCAGGTAGACTCTCCTGGAGAAGCCTCCATGCGATACAAACCAAAGGTATCGCCTGGTTTCTCATAACCTTCTCTCGTCGATCCAGAATCTCCACAGGCTGCTCTGGATAGCTAAGCGTAGGTCCTACCATAATATCTGAGTGATCGAGTACATGGCTAGGATCTGCCACATACCGTCTCAGCTACGACACGTAGAATATGTTGTGGACACCTACTAGTGCAGGTGGCAAGTCTAGCCTGTAAGCCACATCACCGACTCTCCCGCTGATCACGAAAGGTCCGATAAAGCGCGGCTAAGCTTCCCACCTCCACCAAAATGTATCATACCATGTGTCGGAGATATCCTCAAGAAAACCAGATCTCCAACCTAATCAAAAATAAGGTCTCAATTACTAATATATATTCAACATGATCAAACAAAATCACAAACAAAACAACTTCTAATTCTAATCCTATCTCTAATATGTACCTCAAACTCCAAAGGTCTGCGGTGGCTATCGCCCAGTGCCGATGTCTGTCCTGCGCCACGCGAATTCGATCTCTGATGAGCTTCACCTTCTCGGCTGCATCTACAACCATCTCAGGTCCCAATAAAGCTCGCACTCTAACATCATCCCAAGACAAGGATGTACGATATCTGTGCCCGTACAGTGCCTCGAATGCTGACATCTCAATACTGGCCTAAAAACTGTTGTCGTATACAAACTCCACTAAGTACATGTGATCCTCCAGGATCCTACGAAATCCAAAACACAAGTTCGTAGCATGTCCTCGAGTGTCTGAATAGTCCTTTCTGACTGTCCATCCGTCTGAGGGTGGTATGCGGTACTAAACTTGAACTGAGTGCCCAAACTAGTCTGCAGACTCCACAAGAAATGGAAAGTAAAGCGACTATCCCGATTCGAGATAATGCTCACCGGAACTCCATGAATCCTGACAATCTGCCGTATATACATCTCTGCTAGCCTCTCAGTAGACGTTCCTATTTTAAATGGCAAAAAATGGGCCGATTTGGTCAACTTGTCTACGATGACCCAAATTGCGTCTTTCCTTCCTAGAGTACGCGGCAATCCAGAAACAAAATCCATTATGATGTGCTCCCACTTCCACTCTGGAATGGGCAATGGCTGCAACAAACCTCTTGGCCTCTGCCTCTCTGCCTTGACCTGCTGACAGACTAAATATCTGGCTACGAAGTGAGCTACCTCCCTGTAATGCCTGTGGTTCGTATTACGTATCTTGGTATACGTATACGTAATTTGACCCGTATTGTATGTCTTCCTGCTTGATTTATTCTAGCATTTCATTGATTGGTTTATTCTTGGGTTGGTTCGGCTTGGCTTGGTTTGCTTTGCTTTGGTTCATTATGAACCAAAGGTGAACCCTCCTACCTACCACCACCCTCCTTATTTATAACCCCTTCCTTTTCTCTCTCATTATTATTTCCTTCCTTCTTTATTTACTCTCCACCATTACTTCTTCAACTACCAGGAGGGAGAGAAGAGAGAGAGAGCTTAGGCAAGTGCAAACTTGCTTCAAGATGGATCTCAAGTTTTATTATTCCATTCTTTTCCTCACTTGATTCTAAACCTCTTTAGAACTTGGCTTATTTGGATTTGATAGATGGATTCTGTAGATCTAAGTTTGTAACTTTTCAGTTTTCTTGGTTTTGATCTCTAAAAATTAGTTATTTTCGAAAACTAATGGTTCTATGTTGTAGAGAATTCAATTTCATGCAGTTTTGGCTTTTGTTTCGCTTGATTTCGACTTCAGATGAGTAAGTTATGGCCATTACAAGTTTTCGGAACTTTCATGGCTGAACTTGCTGTTTGGGGACGATGACCCCCATGTGCCCGGGAGGCCATGCGCTGTGAAGTCCCTGCAACGCATCCCTTAACTCCGAGCGTGTCATACACGTAGGCTCCCTACGCGCATGTACTGAAGACGCAACGTGAGTTTTTTCCCACGCGCCGATGGTGTAGGAATCCCACGCACCGATGGTGCAGGAATCCCATGTGACGATGCTGCAGGAATCCCACTCACCGATGGTGCAGGAATCCTACGCGCCGATGGTGCAGGAATCCTATGTGCCGATTGGTGCAGGAATCCCACGCGTCGATGGTGCAGGAATCCTACGCGCCGATGGTGCAGGAATCCCACGCGCCGATTGCTGCAGGAATCCCACGCGCCGATGGTGCAGGAATCCCACGCGCCGATGGTGCAGGAATCCCACACGCCGATGGTACAGGAATCCCACGTGCCGATTGGTGCAGGAATCCCATGCGCCGATTGGTGCAGGAATCCCACGCGCCGATGGTGCAGGAATCCCATGCGCCGATGGTACAGGAATTCCATGCGCCGATTGTGCAGGAATCCCACGCGCCGATGGTGCAGGAATCCCATGCGCCGGAATTGTTCTATTTTACCGTTTTTTCCTGTTTAAGTTGTTTTGTAGCTAGAATCTTGAAAAACTCAAAACATGAAAGTTGTAGATCTTTTCCTTAGCTTCAAAAGTATGTCACTAGTTATTTTATTCAAGTTTCTCTCATTCACAATAATGTAAGAATAGAATACGATAGTGGCCCACTGTGGTGCACTCTTGACAAGTAAACTGACATGATATATCTCGACATGCTGTTATGACAGCTAGCCTAACATGACAAGTATGAATGACCTGGACACCGTGGGCAATTGTGTTTCTACAAATAAGCTGGTACTGTCTTGCATCATGTCTAGGATGGGGATCCTGAGTACCACGGTCAGGGGTACCTTCTGAAATTGACAAAGGATAATTAAGTAGAATGATTCAGTAGTCATGAAGAGATTCCAGCTACATGCAATCCCGTTATCTGGACGCATTCAGTGGACTTGTAGCCTACCGACGAGTAGGGCACATTTCTAGCACACAGTTACGTATTACATTCTTCATAAACGGACATTCGACCTGGATAACCAGATGGTCTACAGGGCTTGTGGCTGTTGGAATAATCTTATTGCATCTTGCTAGTAACTAGGCCTGTGATAATCCTAGTTAGTTGAGGTATCAAGCCGTGCTCTTTGCTTGGACGTGATTGATTGGATGGAATCTAGCTCAGCTTAGTCTTGTCCTGATCCTGTACAAGATTATGACATAACATGATTATTGATGCTTGCCTTAACAATAACGATTGTGGGTCCAGTTCTGTTCGGCGAAGGGTTACAACCCGGTCCTTGTTTAGTTTAAGGGTTGTAACCTGGCTCCTGGAGCAGTTCTGTGTCCTCTCTTTGTTTATTGTCTTATTGTACCCCAGGCCATGCTCGTCATATTTTACTTATTTCAGTGCCATGATTATCTATACTGGCCGTAACAATAAAGATCAGGGGTCTAGTTCTGTTCAGGAAAAGGGTTACAACCCTGGTCCTTGTTTGGTTTAAGGGTTATAACCTGGCTTCCAGAGCAGTTCTGTGTCCTTTCTTCGTTTATTGTCTTCACTATACCAATAGTAATTGATACGGGTTTCTATTCAGGTGAAGGATTGTAACCCCGTCCTTGTTTGGTTTAAGGGTTACAGTCTGGCTACTTGAATGGTTTCTTCGTGCTCGATATATTACCTTACCAATAGTATTTGAGACGGGTTTCTGTTCAGGTGAAGGGTTACAACCCCGATCCTTGTTTGGTTTAAGGCTTGTGACCTGGCTACTTGAATGGTTTCCTCGTACCCAGTTTACTGTTGTTATCTCTTATTATCAATTCTTTATTTATTATCTTTAAATATTCTATTGTGATATGCTGGTTTTAGTTCCTAAGTGAAGCCTCCTTTGTGGCACTTGCTCTTTCTGGGGTCTGACCCAGCTGGTTTTGTATGGCCAGATATCGGAGTAGCACTAAAGGATTTACCTTTTTCCAGCCAGATGGTGACCACCAGGTGTAACCCTGGCAACGAGTGGGTTTTTTTTGTCCTCCCATTTTATTGTAAAAATATTCTTTTGAGGCGTTTAGCCAACGAGCACTTGTTTAGCTCGTATTGCACCTTTATTTACTGTCTACCTACGGGCTGTAACATGATTGACAAATCCTAGGGTTGATTATGTATGACCAAAACTTTTGCTAGTCTTGACATTTTGTACGACTAGCTTCATGATCACCCAATATGTAATGTATGGGACGCCTTGCTATTATATATTTAGTGCTCTGACATCTTGTAACTATTGTTGCTTGCTTGAGATTGAGACAATAGGCTTGTTCATGACCATAGGAGACTGTTGGCTTGTAGTTAAACCCTATGTATCTAGACAGCCGTGACCATATAGCGAGGTGGGTTGCACTTCAATATACGTAGCTGGCTATGTACTCTCCCGCTCTCCAGTATTCTGGTTCTGGGGCATTATATGGTTTTAGTGGTGGCCCATGCAGGTCTTGTAAACCAAGATATGTGAGGGTTTACCGAATAGATGTCTCAATCAGTATTCACCCTTGATCTCTACTCGTATCCTCTGAATTCCTGAATTCTTGGCCTGATCATATGCTTGTATCGTTGATCCGTCCTGGTCCTTATTGTTCTCTATGTCATCTTCTTCAGCGGCATTGTTCCAGGACCTGTCGATCAGTAAGGCGGAGCACCTTCCGCGGACCAGCAGCAACCCGGAGATCAAGTCCAGCATTCAGGAGTAGCCTCTAGAGTCGTGCCTACTGGAGGAGAGCCACCCGTTCAGCCCGTCCAGCCTGCTGAGTCCGATGATGCCACTTTGGGGTCTCATCAGGTCATTATTAGCCTTTCAGGATCGTCGAGGCGATGCCTTACACCAGGCAGTGGCAGACGCTTTGACCAGAGGACATCAGGGTAATAGCACGGTCAACAGCTTCAAGCGCTTGAACCCTTCATTTTTAACGGCAGTGAAGATGCGATCACTGCAGATGCTTGGCTTCAGGACACCGAGGTGATTCTAGAAGCAGCCTGAACTCTAAAGAACGAGAAGGTGGACATAGTGCGCCTACAGTTACTAAACTCTCAATACGATCTACAGACGAGGTTCACCAATCTGAAGCAGAAGGGCAGGACGGTCGATGGATATGCGGACGAGTTCTCTAGGCTTAGTCAGTTTGCTCCCACCATGGTAGCAACCGAGTTCGATAGAGCCCAGCGGTTCCAGCAAGGGCTTTATCTGGAGATTCTATTGGCAGTGGAGCAGTTTGAGCATCAGACTTTTGATGCAGTATTGAGAGCAGCCCGGAGGTATGAATATACCCTAGAGGATCGTGGATAGGACCGGAGGTCGAAAGTGATCCCACAGCCAGATGAACCAGTCTTTAGTACCAGCCCCGACAGCCAGGGCTTTGACCATTGGAGCTTCAGGCGGGCGGCCTCAGTGACGTCGGTTCAACATTCAACCCCGACGCACCCTCAGCAGCAGAAGCAGAAGCAGTCTTCCGCAGTAGGATGTTCACACTGCGGGAAGCCAGGGTATGTGGTATCAGAGTGTCGCAGAGCACAGTATTTGTGCTTGGTTTACGGTGCCCCGGACCACAGGGTTGGGAATTGCCCAACAAAGGGAGTTCATCGGCCTTTTTTAGTCATTCAGTTAGAGGACCAGCACCAGCAGCAGCTGCAGTACCCGTTCACGAGGCCATTGTCGACACAGGCCCAGGCATTCCAGCAGCAGAGACCGCAGTAGTATGCCCAAGCCCAAGCCCTGATCCAGAGACAGAGAAATTTTTAGCAGAGGGGACCCGCACCCAGAGGACATGGTCAAGTGTTGGATTTGACCATGTAAGAAGAAGGAATAGCACCAGGTGAGGTAGTGGCAGGTACTATTCTCTTCAACACCTTTCCAGCTTGTATTATTTGATTCTGGTGCCTCGCATTCATTTATGTCTGCAATTCGCGACACATGAGGATTGGAGCCCGAGTCATTATCAGTAAGGCTCAATATACTTACTGGTAACGGCTTGTGGGAGTAGGTAGAGTGTTTTCCTCGTGTCGGATCGTAGTTAGCGGTAGAGAGTTCCCCGCTAGATTGATAGAGTTTCCGATGGTCGATTATGATGTGGTCTTAGGGATGGATTGGTTGAGGGACCAGTATGCTAGGATAGACTGTCATATCGCAGGGTTGTTTTTAGCATTCCAGGCGAGCTAGAGTTTTTCTTCTTCCGAGGCGAAGTTGAACCTTCTTCTCCAGTATTGCAGATGGCAGTAGTAGCAGTGCGGTTACCTCGATAGTCGAAGATTTCCAGATCTTTTCCCAGAAGAGGTTCCAGGGATGTCGTCAGAGCGGGAGATCGAGTTCACCATCGACTTGATTCCCAGGACAGCCCCAGTGTCAGAGAGAGTCTACAGGATGGCGCAGTCAAATTAGAGATATTGTACAAGATGATCGAAGAACTTAGAACCAAGGGATTCATTCGTGCAAGTGGATCGCCATGGGAAGCCCGATGCTTCTTGTGAAAAGAAGGATGGTACGTCCAGATTATGTGTAGATTATCGTACCTTAAACTCAGTGACAATCAAAAACAGATACCCTCTTCCGAGGATAGATGACTTGTTTGATCAACTCAAGGGGGAAGCAGTATTCTCGAAGATCGACTTGCGGTCAGGAATCATCAGATCAGAGTCAGAGAGCAGGACATCCCAAAGACAGCTTTCAAATCCCGATATGGGCATTAGGAGTTCCTTGTTATACCCTTTGGAGCAACCAATGCGTCGGCTGTATTCATGGACCTCATGAATCGTATCTTTATGCCTTATTTGGATCGGTTCGTGATTGTGTCCTAGACGACATCCTGGTCTACAGCAAATGTGAAGCGGAGCATGAGCAGCATCTCCGAGTTGTCCTCCAGATTTTCAGAGAGCACCAGTTATATGCCAAGTTCAGTAAATACGAGTTCTGGCTCGATCGCATTTCGTACTTGGGTCATATCATCACTAGGGGAGGAGTGGAAGTGGATCCCCAGAAGATTGTGGCCATTGAGACATGGCCAGTGCCCAGCACGGTTGCAGAAGTTCGCAGTTTTCTTGGATTGGCCGGATACTACCGTCGATTTGTTTCGGACTTTGCTCGAATCTCAGCCATTGACCCAGTTGACCCGCAAGGATGTACAATTTGCTTGGACAGCAGAGTGCCAGAATTCTTTTGAGAAGTTGAAGCGAGGCTTGATGACGGCTCCTATTCTCACGCTTCCAGATGGAACCGGAGGATTCTCAGTGTATTGTGATGCTTTAGGCAGAGGCTTAGGACGTGTTCTAATGCAGCATGGGAAAGTAATAGCTTATGCGTCATGGTAACTTTGTGATCATGAGAGAAATTACCCAACCCATGACTTGGAATTGGCAGTAGTAGTTTTTGCACTTAAGTTGTGGAGGCACTACTTGTACGAGAAAGGGGGAGATTTCACCGACCACAAGAGCCTGAAGTATGTTTTCACCCAGAAGGATCTTAACATACGTCAGAGAAGGTGGCTAGAGCTACTTGTAGATTATGATGTCAACCTACAGTATCATCTTGGAAATGCCAACGTTGTTGCAGATGCATTGAGCAGGAGAGCCGGAGTTTATTTCCTAACAGCTCAACCAGAGCTGTTACCAGATCTTCAAAAGATGGGTATAGAAGTTGTCCTCCCTTCCAGTGTGGCATTGATGGCCAGCATGCAAGTTCAGTCCACTATAGTCGAGAGGATTCGGATGGCACAGTCAGCAGATTCCAAGCTTCAGCGACTCAGAGCAGAGTGCGAGGCAGGACGAAGACCAGAGTTATGTATCCATGAAGACGGTACACTTCGACATGGAAGCGTCTTTGTGTACCCAGTAGAGATATCAGACAGTGATTATGGCAGAAGCTCACAGTTCTCAGTATTTGATTCATCCCGGTGGCACGAAGATGTACCGTGATATTCGTCAGCACTTTTGGTGGAATGGCATGAAGAGGGAGATAGCCCGGTTTGTCTCTCGATGTTTGGTTTGCCAACAAGTTAAAGCTGAACATCAGAGGCCAGCTGGACTTCTTCAGCCCTTACTAATTCCAGAATGGAAGTGGAAGCATATAACTGTGGATTTCGTGACTGGATTACCTAGATCTCCGGTTGGCAGAGATGCTATTTGGGTTTTATAGACAGGCTCACGAAGGTGGCTCATTTTCTTCCGTTCAGAGTTGGTCAGTCGACGGCTCAGCTAGCAGAGATGTACCTCAGGCAGATCGTCAGACTTCATGGTGTACCAGTCAGTATCACCTCGGACCTATCAACGTTTACGTCACACTTTTGGCGTAGCTTGAAAGAGAGTTTGGAAACTCGCCTCCAGTTCAGCTCAGCTTATCACCCACAGACAGATGGCCAGTCGGAACGTACGATCCAGACTCTTGAAGATATGATGCGGTCATGAACACTCGACTTCGATGGTTCGTGGAAATCACCTGCACCTGGTAGAGTTCTCGTACAACAACATTTCCAGGCCAGTATCCAGATGGTACCGTTCGAGGCACTGTATGGTAGGAAGTACCGATCCCAGCATAGGACGATGTCGGAGAGAGGCAGATGCTCGGTCCGGAAATGGTTGCTCAGACCGTTGAAGTGGTCAGGAGAGTCAGAGATCATCTTCGAGTTGCCAAAGATCGCTAGCGTCATTGGGCTGATTCTCATCGGCGCCCTCTTGAGTTTTCTGTCGACGACCATTTATTCTTGAGGATTTTACCTAACCGTGGCGTCATTCGTTTCGGCGTACGGAAAAAGCTTAGTCCTAGGTATATAGGACCGTTCGACATTCTCGAGCGAGTAGGCGATGTGTCCTATCGTCTCGCTCTTCCGCCGTCGCTAAGAGAGGTGCATGACGTGTTCCATGTATCCCAATTATGATGGTATATCCCGGACCGAGCCACATCCTGGATCATTCGGGATTGGTTGTTGGTACCAAACTTTAGTATGAGGAGAGGCCTGTGTCTATATTGGACCGAAGAGAGAAGATACTCAAGAACAAGACTATCAAGTTAGTCCGAGTTGCTTGGGGTCATCACTCTTGGGGTGAGTCAACATGGGAGCGTGAGGATAATATCCGATCGCGATATCATGACTGTTTGACTCGTGAGGTATAATATCTTTCTTATGCCTCATGCCTTCGATTCCTTGCTTGCATGAATAATTAATTGATTGCTTGATTAGTATAGCTTGCCTGTGATTAGTATAGCTTGTCCTTGCAATTCTAGCCTCTTGATTAAATTCCGAGACGAAAGTCTTTTAAGGTGGGTAGAGTTGTAATGCCTGTGGTTCGTATTGCGTATCTTGGTATACGTATACGTAATTTGACCCGTATTGCATGTCTTTCTGCTTGATTTATTCTATTTCATTGATTGGTTTATTCTTGGGTTGGATCGGCTTGGCTTGGTTTGCTTTGGTTCATCATGAACCAAAGGTGAACCCTCCTACCTACCACCACCCTCCTTATTTATAACCCTTCATTTTCTCTCTCATTATTATTTTCTTCCTTCTTCATTTACTCTCCACCATTACTTCTTCAACCACCAGGAGGGCGAGAGGAGAGAGCTTAGGCAAGTATAAACTTGCTTCATGATGGATCTCAAGTTTTATTGTTCCATTCTTTTCCTCACTTGATTCTAAACCTCTTTAGAACTTGGCTTATTTGGATTTGATAGATGGATTCTTGTAGATCTAAGTTTGTAACTTTTTGGTTTTTTGGTTTTGATCTCCAAAACTTAGTTATTTTCAAAAACTAATGGTTCTATGTTGTAGAGAATTCAATTTTATGCAGTTTTGGCTTTTGTTTGCTTGATTTCGACTTCGGATGAGTAAGTTATGGCCATTACAAGTTTTCAGAACTTTCATGGCTGAACTTGCTGTTTGGGGATGATGACCCCCATGCGCCCGGGAGGCCATACGCTGTGAAGTCCCGGCAACGCATCCCTTAACTCCGAGCGTGTCATGCGCGTAGGGTCCCTACGTGCATGTACTGAAGACGCAACGTGAGTTTTTTCTACGCGCCGATGGTGCAGGAATCCCACGCGCCGATTGTGCAAGAATCCCACGTGCCGATGGTGCAGGAATCCCACGCGCCGATGGTGCAGGAATCCACGCGCCGATTGGCGCAGGAATCCCATGCTCCGATGGTGCAGGAATCCCATGCGCCGATTGGTGCAGGAATCTCACGCACCGATGGTGCAGGAATCCCACACGCCGATGGTGCAGGAATCCCATGCGCCGATTGGTGCAGGAATCCCATGCGCCGATTAGTGCAGAAATCCCACGCGCCGATGGTGCAGGAATCCCACGCGCCGATGGTACAGGAATTCCATACGCCGATTGTGCAGGAATCCTATGCGCTGGAATTGTTCTATTTTACTATTTTTGCCTGTTTAAGTTGTTTTGTAGCTAGAATCTTGAAAAACTCAAAACATGAAAGTTGTAGATCTTTTCCTTAGCCTCAAGAATATGTCACTAGTTATTTTATTCAAGTTTCTCTCATTCACGATAATGTAAGAATAGAACACGATAGTGGCCCGCTGTGGCGTACTCTTGACAAGTAAACTGACATGATATATCTCGACATGCTGTTATGACAGCTAGCCTAACATGACAAGTATGAATGACCTGGACACCGTGGGCGATTGTGTTTGTATAAATAAACTGGTACTGCCTTACATCATGTCTAGGATGGTGATCCCTGAGTACGACGGTTAGGGGTATCTACTGAAATTGACTAAGTCTAATTAACTAGAATGATTCAGTAGTCATGAAGAGATTTCCAGCTACAGGCAATCCCATTATCTGGGCGCATTCAGTGGACTTGTAGCCTACCGACGAGTAGGGCACATTTCCAGCACACAGTTACGTCTTGCATTCTTCATAAACGGACATTCGACCTGGATAACCGGATGGTCTGCAGGGCTTCTGGCTGTTGGGATAATCTCATTGCATCTTGCTAGTAACTAGGCCTGTGATAATCCTAGTTAGTTAAGGTATCAAGCCGTGCTCTTTGCTTGGCCGTGATTGATTGGATGGAATCTAGCTCAGCTTAGTCTTGTCCGGATCCTGTACAAGATTGTGACATAACATGATTATTGATGCTTGCCTTAACAATAACGATCGGGGGTCCAGTTCTGTTCAGGCGAAGGGTTACAACCCCGGTCCTTGTTTGGTTTAAGGGTTGTAACCTGGCTCCTAGAGCAGTTCTGTGTCCTCTCTTCGTTTATTGTCTTATTGTATGTAGGAGCGTAAAAAGTGCTTCAAAGAAAGAGTCAAAGTGATAGATCATTCCACTCCAATTGATCTACTTTACGCCGCAGAGAGGCTAAATACTTTACGCCCAAGACAAGGCTAATCACTTTATGCCTAAAGCAGGCAGATCATTTTACGCTCGGGTCTACACCCATGACTTTTACGCCAAGGACAGATCAGCCACTTTTACGCTGGACAAAGCTGTCAAGTCTCGCATTTAATGCAAAGTCTGACATGGAGATATTAATGATGGCATATATCACAGAATTCAAAGGGATTTGTTTTTACACAGAGACCAATATTGTCATTTAGTATGTGTATTGAGCTACTTTACGCTTACACTATGGCTACTTTTACGCATGAAGACTATACGAGCTTTTACGCTCAACAGTTGACGTGTGCGTAAAGTCTATTTGAGCTACTTTTATGCTCAAGGTTATTTAACAACCACTTTACGCGGGAAGTCTATGTCAGGGCTATTTTACGCCTAGTCTACTGCTTTACGCTCAGAGTACATTGGGGTTGTTTTAACGCCCTATTCTTCTGACCATTTTGGAACGTGTTTTGCCTACATGGCTTTCATGCCACACATCCCGAAGAACGTGTGTACGTGCATCCTATTCTTAATGAAATGATAGGACACGTGTCAACATATACAGAGGATGACTTTGGTCGTGGGTGGCGGTTGTTGGCATAAAGACGGAACTTTCGCTGAGTTTTACGCACAAGAGCTCAAGCCTATAATGGACTTATTTTTCTCAAGACACACAGAGACAGGAGAGAATATAGAGATCAGAACTTAGAGATTTTGATTTTCGAGAGCATTTTTCTTCAACCTTTCTTCCAGAACAGAGTGAAGCAAAGCAGGAAAGCATTCGGCCTCGCCATCAGTGCCCAAGTGTGTCGATACTTTTCTGGTGACTTAGTTCTTCCGGTTGTTCAACATCAAGCAGCGATCTTCACCATCATCATATGGTTCAAGGAACAAAGTGATCATTTACAGATCAGACTTCCATAGCAATACTTTTCCAGAATCAAATTTGTACTTCTTGTACTTTTTCTCGTTTTATTTTCAAAAGCCAATTTTTTCTGGCATTTTGTTAAGTAAAACAAAAATGGCGACACTGCTGGGGACGACTTTCTCCTCTGACGAGAAGGCAATTGCTCAATATGATGATATTTTGGTCGGTTCGACCAAGAGACTCTGGTTGTACACTTAGACCAGACTGCCTATAAAGAAATGCTACGAACTGGGGGTGGTTCTCGCTACTCCAATATTCAAAAATCTCGCAAAGTACGAAAAGTTTAGATTCCTAAATCCAAAATAGCTTATGATCTCTCTGTTGCTGCTAGTGGCAAGGGAATTATTCCCACTCCTATCGTAGGGGCTCCCGTTCGTAACGAGGCAGTCCTTACTTCAGAGTTGCACTCAAAGTGTGACGATTTATCTTCCGTTTGTAACGGTGAAGATAATCAGGTTTCACGCCCACTGCGTAAGAACCAGGTTTTACGCTCAGTGGGTAAAAACCAACTTTTACGCTCAGTACGTAAAGATGAGTCTCCCATTTGTAATGTGGCAGACTCTAATGCTTCTGAGTGTAAGAATAAGTCTCCCGTATGTGACGTGGTAGACACACACAAGTTTCGTTCTTCGCGTAAAGGAAAATCTCCCGTCTGTGACGTGGTAGATAACCAATTTTTACGCTCTACGCGTGAAGGTAAGTCTCCTGTCTGTGACAGCGTAGATAAAATTTGCAAAGATGTTTACACATCTAATGTGAATGTACCTAAACGTGTGCAGCATAAAAATGATGTTGGTAAAACTTCAGTTCTACACCAACAGCCTTCTTATACTGCTCTACGCAAAGTACCAAATCTACAAATTACAGCAATAAAAATGGAGTCCTTTGTGCTAAAAAATCTCAAGATTTACGTACACAACTCCAAACGCATAGAAATGTACAATTTGGTTCTGCGAACGCTGCCAGTAATCTTCTTTATACACAGGGTACTAAACGTTTTTCTACCCCTAATGTAATAAAGAAGGCTACTCCCTCCACTCATTCTGACTTACGTGAATTGCTAATGCAAAAACGTAAGAATAGACAATCTCCGGTGACATTTCTCCAAGAAAAACATCATTGTGATTATCACCAGGTTGTGATCAACTGTTGTTGTTCGGCTTCAAAACGGTCAGTTTTTGATCGATTAAGTTTTAATTCGCCTCAACCTCAAGCTGAAGACCAAGAACATGAGCTGTCATATGCATCAGTCAACATGGCGTCTCATACTAACAGAGGACGACGTCCAAGACGGAATATGTCCCAAACTCCAGGTCAGCAACAGTTCAACAGACTTCTTGATTCTTTTGAGGGGGTATATCAAAATACTCGATCAAGAAGACAAAGACAAATGCAGATTTCTGATTCAGAAGCTGGGGGTACTCAATCTTTTGAGTATGATACCGATAGTGTGGATTCATACTTCTATACTAATCTCTCTATATCTTCAAGAGAGGTTGAATCCTACGCTGTTGGAGATGAACCAGAGACGTCATCTGCTAATACGGAACAATGTTTCACTGCCGTAGAGCAATCACTGAAAGACATGCTTAACATGGTGCAAAGCATGCATCAGATAATTTTGAATCAGCAAACTGCTCAGCCGGCAGTAGTAACACCGGTACCAGTAGCAGCACCAACTCAAGATAGTCAAGGGGCTGAAATACCTTTAAATATTCAAGAGCCTGCTGTTAATCAAAATTTTGCATCTCCAGATCCTATTATTCCGGAAGACGTACCACCTCCAGTGGAGGTTACGGTACATCCAACAACCATTCAATCAAATGTGCTTCCTCAAACCAGTGAAGCCATTCAAGCAGTACGTGAGCTCAAAGCACAGTTTAAAGTTTTGAGGCACAAGGATCAACTCCAGAGGTTAGGGATTAAGCAACCTTATCCTCCTCATTGGAATGATGTATCCTTTCTACCGAAATTCAAGCCACAATCTATGGTTTTGTTCGATGGAAAAGCATCTTCCTGTCAATATATCAATTACTTTGATATTATGACTGTACATCTGTAGAAAGATGACGCTCTTCTCACTCGAGTATTCATCGGGTGCCTGACGGGTTCGACTTATGATTGGTATCGAAGTTTACCCGACAATTGTATTTCGTCTTTCGACGAATTTAAGGCAATATTTCTCTCCCGCTTCTATGAAGGAGGTATGGACATGAACATTTCCTCCTTGATAGAAATCAAACAAAAGAAGAAAGAAGATACTCGGACGTTCATCGAACGTTTCCGACAGGCTACTCTAAAGATGCCTCCTGGTATGCCAGATTCAGAGTTGATTGATACATGCAAGATGAATCTGCGACCATCTATCACTGTTTTCACGGGTTCCCAATTCACAGATTGGGCTTCGTTCATCATAGCAGCAGTTTCTGCCGAGACCAATGGTAGGTTGGCTCGTGAACATGGGATAATTTTTGCCTCAGATGATAGAGGAAAGAAAAGTAATCCTGGTAATAATCCCGGTAATCGTAATGTGAAAGGAAAAGATACCCTCATGGTTAATCTTTCCAAGAATAAAACGATGCCGAATAGTCAGGAATCTTCCAGGCCAAAGGAAGAATACTCTTTTGATGAGAGTGATATCTCAGGGATATTTCAGTGTCTGGTGAAGAGTGGCAAACTTCAGATTCCAGAGCCAAAGAGGCCTAATGAGGTGAATCTGACTGATAATCCCAAATATTGTATCTATCATAGATACATTAATCATCCTACCAGTGCTTGCTATGTCCTGAAGAAGAAAATCCAGGAGCTGATAAATGGCGGTACTATCGCCTTAACTAATGATGACCATACGGTTACAACCAATATGGTTTCTCTTCAATTCGGGGATTTTCCTCCACAGCAAGTCCCAGATGGAATTACCCCAATTTCGAAGATGACAATGAAGATCGTGAATATCCCGCCTGCTTGAGAAGAAAATGCAGGATTGCTGCCACTCACACTAAAGAATGGTGAAATCATGTGGGTACATCCTGACTTAGTGCCTGAATTGGAAAATGAAGGTAAAGCTTCAAAATCCAAGAAGGGTAAGAAAGTCAAAACCTGCAACATGATTTCTCATGATATTCCAGATCCTGATGACTTGGATCGGCTATGGGATAGCTTTCCTTTAGAAGATAGATTGAGAGGACTGAACATCTGTCCTCCAAGTCTAGCTCCTCCTACCAAGCTCAAGCTTACTCATCAACAGTGGCTTGCCATGAATAGTGTTCCCTTATATCGGGTACAATAAGTCTTCGCTGCTTATGAAAATGCTCCGACAGGGATTTTTCCTCGTATCCCGAATCCTTCTCCTCCTGTGGCTACAGAGACATCTATTCTTCATTCTCCTGTGGATACAGAGATCTCTTCTTCTTCCTCTGTGGAACCATTTGCTAAAAGTCTACTACCCATTCATCCGTACAGTCAGCAATCTGTCCTTCTCATGAAGAAAATGGGTTATGACTTTCAGAAGGCAGAAGGTTTGAATTATGTTAAAGGAATACGACTTCCTTTACAAATTCAAAATCAAAAATCTACTGTTGGACTGGGTTCTGAAATTCCTCACAACAAACCTTACAAGAAAAAAGGCTAAAGGGAGGAAGACTAAATCCTGTAATATGGTACTTCCTTCTCTTGAGTCTGAGGAAGAAACTTTTGCTGGTACAAGATCTGGGAAAGAGTACCATAAAGATTATGAAGGATCTTCTAAAGAAACAGAAGATGTAGTGGAAACACTACCAGCTCAACCTTCTCCTGTTCCTGCTAAACCCTCGGTGGTTGAAAAGGGGAAACAGAAAGCAGTACATTTTGACGTTCCATTGAAGTCTGCTTCCAGTCAGGGGGTGGTGATGAAACCTTACAAATTTGATATTCTAGCTCAGTTAGCCAATACTCCGGCTAGACTATCTATATTTGAACTGCTTCGCCTTTCTAGAGAAAGCAGGAAGACTTTGAGTGAAGCTCTACTTCAGGCAGATTCATGCTTAGCTCAACTCAAGAGTCCTGATAATACTCCAGTTTCATGTCCGCAATGTCATAGTGTGATGGAAGCAATTCTCAACATCACCTTTACACAAGAAGATATACTGTTGAAGCATAACAAACATGAAAGGCCTCTGTGCTATACTGGGTATATTGGATCTATTAAAATTGACAGTATCTACATTGATCCTGGGTCTTCAATTAGCATAATTCTTTAGAGTATGCTAAGACCCCTGAGGATTCCTACTAGTGATTTGACTTATACTAGTACTACAATAGTCGGTTTTAACTCTGGCAAGAGTAAACCACTGGAGAAGATTCGTCTACAGATTCAGATTGGCGATCTCCGAACTATGGTAACCTTCTATGTTATCAACTCAGACGTATCCAACAATATCCTTCTTGGAAGACCATGGTTACATGAGCATAATATCGTGCCTTCAACTCTCCACCAATGCTTCAAGTATGTGGATTCCCAAGGAGTTGTGAAAACTGAGTTTGCTGATATCAATCCTTTCAAGGGTGTCGAAGCCTATTTTTCTGATTCAAGGCTTTATAAACAAGAGCATATGAAAGAGATATCAGACATAGCTGAGGATCAATCATCTACTGAGAATCAGTCTCTTGATGAAGATCCGCCAGAAGAGCAACCTTTGAAGGTCATAGTCAAGGGACGAATCCAATCCCAACCTGTCAATGATCAACTTTTGATAATCAAGGTTAAAGGAAGAACTCAAACTTCATCCGAGGAATCAATAAATATTCCTGCTAAGAACCAAGTTCAACCTTTTGTGATCAAAGTCAAAGGGCGTACTTCTTGTACGAATGATCCACAACCACCATTGATTGTCAATCTTGGCAAATCTACGCAGAAGATGGATAATGGTCCACTGTTGATTAATCCGAAGCGTAGTAATCAGATTGTAAATGATGTAAATATTGATCATTCTGTACTATTTAATATCAATGAAGATTTCCTTTTCGAGTATATGGCTGTCAAGTTTATTGGAAGAATGACTTTATCTTCGGATAAGCAAAGTCATCAATATAAAGGCGACATAGAGCCAGAAGAAACTTTATACATTGATCATAAGGAAAATTCTTTTCCTTCTCATGTAGATGTTGGACCTTATGCTCAAAGGTTCCTAACATCTTCTCCCTATCTTCTACCTGTAGCCGCTTTATCACAAGCCTGTGTAACTTTTAGACGTCACGAAGAATCTTATTTCGTGGTTCCGTCTAATAAGAAAAACAAGCGCCAAATTGTGTTTGGACTGGCTAGAAATATCCCTATTGCTCAGGCAGATGAGCTGAAAGGTAAAGACAAAAGAAGAATCCAAATTGACAAGTATAGTCAACAATCTATCAAGATTATCCAGAACATGGTATATGATTTGAAGACTATGCAAGGTCTCAATCAAGGCAAAGGTAGACGACTCCCATTATATGGTGATCCGTTTTATCAAAAGACTCGTCATGGATTGGGATATGATCCATTCCATATGTTTAATAACGATATACAAGAAGAATTCTCTTCTAATTCCTTACAATCATCTGATTCGGAAGAAAACTAATTCATCGAATCGGATATATCTCGTTCCTCATATGATGAATTTGAACGTGTATCTTCAACTTTCCATTAGGATTCATTCTTGAGTTGACCTCCTTTCCTCTCCCATAAAATAGGTTAGGTCATCCACTTCTTTTATCGATATTTGACATATATGCTCATAATGTCTGTCTTCTTAATCCCCAGCTACCAAAGTTTGGTTAAGCTGATTACTCATCTCTTTTAAGAAATTTTTTTATCTTCCATCTTATCAGTTGATATAGAAAGCTGAATTTATTATTTATCACGTTCTTATAACCTCTGAATAAATATTAAATTTGCTGGAGTCTCTATCTATCATGTCCATTTGACCTCTGCATAGATATTAATCTGCTTTTCTTTGAGTTCTTACATACTATCATATTCATATTACCTCTGATAGTACTATGCTCTAAAACCGAAAACGTGATTTCATTATCTATCATGTTCATATTACCTCTGGATAGATATAATACGTTGAGTTTAAAAGACTTGTCACGTCCATATTACCTCTGATAAGTGTTTTCTATCTCATAACTATTGTTTAAATTCCAAATAAACGATAGGATCACAAAATAAATCTTTCATTCATTTCTGGTGGAAACACTACAAAATGAATAAGATAAAAGATGACAAAATACTCTCTTAAGGTGGAGTGGAAACATCTTGAAGCAACTTCTTTAATTCTTCTAACCGCTTGCCACGAGAACTCATAACCTTCTTGGTAGCCTCTGTACGTCGAGCTTCGGGGGTACAAATACAGGAAAGTTCAGCGAAAGTGATTATCAAATTGTCCTTGGCTTCATCAAGGTTCTGATAGTCGATTCAGCCCCAAAAGCTTGTTCTTCTAAAATTGAGCTTTGGGTGAGGTGCAGATTTTGAGCATCGATCATCTTCTCCCTTTCAGCCTTCAAGCAAGCTAGCTCTGCCTCGACTTCGCGGATTCTGTCATTCTTACTCTGAATATCTATGTTCAAAGCATCATAAGCCACTCTGTGACCATGCAGTGCAGGTTTTATGCCAGCCAAAAAGTCTTTCTCTTTGGCAACCTTTAGACTGTGTTCATGGAGAGCTGCATTATATGTAGTCTTTCGAGCAAGATAATCAGCCGTTAAGGCATCATACTCCTCCTGAATGAGGCCTTCAACAATCTCATTTGATAGCCTGAGATATTCTCCAATCTGCTGCTCAAGGTCCTCCACAATTTTTTCCAATGTGGCAGCTCTCTCAACATCATTGAATATGGCAACATTCTTGATAGTCAGAGCCATTGCCGTCTTCAAAATCTCATAGCTGAGACCCTTATTCAGGACCATCTTTATCAAGTTTGCCAGAGTTTTATAAAAAATTTCAGTATGAATCTCAACCAGGAGATTCATTTCTATGCTGGAGCTTGGCGTGGCGGCAATATCTAATAAATCTCTTCTTTGGAGGTCGAGAGCAGATGTGGTTGGCACGACAGCAGGAGGAGACAAAGTTATTGCTATTACTATTGCCATGGTCAAGTTATCCCTAAGAGCTTCAGGGATTGTATCTCCGATGCCTATAGCTACCATTGGTGTAACAACAGATGGAGGAGGAGTTGTTGTTGTCACTGCTGTTATTTGGTTCCTAAAAACTTCAGGAGCAATTTCTTTAATATCTGTTACTCCAGCAGTTTCTGGAGTTCTGGCGGCGATGATATTGGCGGATGTGGTGACAATTGCAAGAGTTGGTTCAGGTTCCGGTATTGACTTATCAAAAACTTATATTGAATCAGCAGCTACAGTAGAAGATGCTATCACTTCCCTGGGTTCAGCACCTTCTTCAACTGTCGGCTCCACATGATTTTCCACCGCTTCAGTTGCAGTAAAATCTTCTATAGCTGATTCTTTATTTAAGACCGAATCTCCTCCAGCAGGTTCATCATCACTTGCAGTGGGGTCTATTGCAGCCTCTTTCTGGTGCTGATCTTCAACATGAGAGGATAGTTCAGGATGTGCTTCTTGATGCTCCACCGCGGGTTGTTGTCCTCCCTTTTTATCAGCACCCTCTTCGCTAGAAGAAGAATCCTCATCAGCAGATTCCTCATTTTCCTCATAAATATCCTCTTCTTGAGGAGGAGGAGCCATAGGCTTTGGTACAATTATGACATCTGCAAAAAACGAACAAAATAAGTTAATATACAAAATCATGGTATATAATTCCGTATAGGTTTTGTGTAATACTTGGAATATGTGCATTTTTTTCAAGATATGAGTCATAATCACCATCCCAGTCATCATCCTCGAAGTCAAGAGCCGGTTCGTCTGATGGGATGTGGTCTTGATCAGTGGTGGATACAGTAGTAGCACCCTCTGTAACCTGTGCCTTGGTTGGCAAAGATAAATGGAGTGAGGTGCTAAGACGCCCAGGAGACAAAAGTGTTACAGCTCCTGATCCAACTATTGATGGAGGGGCTGAAGATCCTTCTCCTAGATGGACTGAGAAAGAACTAACAAGATGATCCTCTTTAATCAAAGTATCGTCTTCTGGAGTGTGGGTCCTTGGTTTGGAAGGCCCTTTGGTGGTAGATTTTTTCTTCTTCTCTGGAGACTTCATCGGAGAAATGGTAGCTGTGTTCTGCTTTCGTTTGCGGGTCTTTCCAATAATTATTGGTCCCACAGCTACCTCCCCAGCTCCCCTAGGAATTACTGCCAGAAACTCATCTATAGTGGCAGTATTGTCTGGTGTATCTGGGGTTATCCTGATAGGTTCTTCAATATTTCCCTCTTGAGCCTACCGAAGACTTCCTTGCATACTATAACCGTCTTCAAAAGAACGAATAGATGTATAGAAACGAGCATACGAATGAAGTATGCGTAGCTCAGTTGTACTAGTGGCTGTAGATATGGTGAATCTATCGCCAGTACATGCAGCTCCAAAATATCTCCATGCTCGTACACCATCGATCAGCTTCCCATAATGATAGAAGCTAGTGGAAGGATTGCCAACATGAAGTTGGTCATATCCAAACTGACGAGCGAACCTACTTGGCAGATAAGGCTCGAATGCACAGTTATCTTCATTCTTGTACATCAAATGAGAGGGTCTGATGTACACTAACCATCGGTAAACAGATCTCGGCAATAAGGCCGATTTATCTGCTCTATCTTCAAATTGTATACCGAGGCAGTCAGCCGGAACTGGTAGTCTGGTACAGAAGAAATTCCAGCCATACGAATAATTTAATACTGCTCGGGTATCTGCCAACGTTGTAATTCTCTACGTGGATTTGCTAAATTTTTGGAAAAAAAATCCTAGCTTCATCCTCAGGGCCTGGTGGCAACAAATTACAATTATGGTGTAGTAACCAACCTATCAAATAGGTGAATGGTAACTCTACCCTTGGAAAATTGTGAGGAGCATTATTGATCAGTTCTTCTCCAGAAATTTGTAGACCTGCATTTATTCGGCATACCATTGCCGATAACAGGTTAATTCTGTTCTTGAATACCAGACAGACCGCTGGCCACAATACATTACGGTGAATACGATCCACAGTGCTGATCCCTGGCACGACCCATCTACGCAGCCATAAGGATAAGAAGCCCGCCAAAAAGGCCTTCTTCGACATCTTTTGACCACCCTGCCTCAGGTAGCTTAAAGCTTCAGTCCCCGCAGGGATGTCTCCAGTTTTGGTAGACAGATATCGGTCGCGAGCTTTCTGCGACACCATCAATTCCTGAATTAAATCTGCAGGAATTATAGAGAAAGGCTTGATGACCTGAGTCTTGTCTTCTCGGAACCTGCTCTTCTTTATCCTGGACACTCTATTTTCATGATAAAATAGATAAGTTGTCCATTTTGTAATATATGCCAAATGTGATCCGGTTTCATACATGCTGGTATAGATCAGATAATGGCACATGAGTTCTTCGTAGACTTGCACCAGCTCGGGATTCTTCTCTCGAATTTCTGCCAATTCTAGATTGGAGGGAATATATTCTTCATAGGGGAACTCGACCATTGGTAGCTTCGAGATAAACTGCATCTCATGTGGGGCCAGACCCATCTCACCATACGAAGTTGCGAAAGTTTCCGTCGAACTCATATACAATTCCAGTAAAGCCAAGAACAGATTGCCATTCGGCGGAATGCCATAACTAGTAGATGCTACTGCTTCATACAAACCGATGTCGTCCAATTCTATTTTAAAGTATTTCATGACCCAGTTGCTGATCTGGATCCAGTTACCACTATAAGGGGTCAGCCACCCTGTCAGCCTATGGTTAGTCTGAGGATATAAGACTCCTTCCCTTATGAATCTATTTATGAACATGGAAACTTGGACCGGCTGGATGAGAGATAAATCCTCGCTCGGTGTAAACCCAGGCATTAGTCCAAAAAATGGAATAACACCACCACAAGGAGTACTAACATGATAACCCATGTTATTCGCTTTCTCCCTTCTAAAAATGATTCTGTCCGGTCTACCATAACTACTGGGAGTCAAATTCCACAGCATTTGACGGTAATGGCTAGCATGGACGAAAGCAGATATAGGGTAATCCCTGTCCATGTTCGGGAGATACATTACCCTTTCTCCAGATCTAAATACCCAAGCCTCTTTTTTGGGATGAGTCTGTGATTTGTAATCTATCGCATCTCCAAATAAGAAAGCTGGTTTCAGGAATTGTTGATTATCTAGTGACATCAGTACTTCCTCGTCTATCATGGATAACAACATCCTATCTCTTGAGCTGCTATCAGTTGTGCTCTCTCTACTGGGTATTCAGGGTTCGACTGAGGAAATTGGACATAAGATAAATCTTCCAGATAGTTCAAACCCACCATGCCAACTGACGAGCCGAAAACTTCTGCAAGAGGGTGAACTTGCAAATCCACTGACAAAAGGACAAAAGAGATCAAATTAGTTTGGAAGTTTTATGACTTTTACGCTCACTAAAAGTTGATAAAAGTTTATGAAGTATTTGTTTTACAAAGTCTCTCAGTGATTGATGAATTTTACGCTACCACATGTTAATGTGAGCATAATATAACTTTTTACGCTGGCATGTATAAACGTGAGCGTAGTTCAGTTTTACGCTAGCATAGTAATTGTGGACGTAATCCAAATTTTATGCTGACACGTATAACGTGGGCGTGCTTTTTTTATTTTTACGCTAACACGTACAACGTGGGCGTATATTGTCATTTCAGTTTTTATGCTAACACGTACGATGTGGGCATAAAAACAGAAGGTTTGGGTTATCTTTTCCTTCCTCGACGAGTTTTTCCAGCCAAAGAATAGGGTTTTACCCATCATAGGCGGAGCTACGGCCGGGTTGGGTTGTCGATGTGGTGTTGACTACTGAATGGGAGCCGACGATGAATCAACGGCAGGTTTCTTCCCCTTGTTGCTGGCGGCGGATGATTTCTTGGGAGCCATCGGATCAAAGTGAGGGTTTCAAAGAAAGACAGAGCAAAGGCATTCGAGATTACAAAAAGATGAGTAAAAGTGTTTTCTCTCTCCGAAGAACCATATTTATAGGGAGATTTCAAATCGGTTCAAATTCCAGATTTTATGCCGACTGTTAAATATCCCCGCTTTTACGCGGATGACTGTTGCGTATCCCGAATTTTACGCTGACTGGTCAAAACTCTATTTTTATGCTTCTGTTCAAATTGTTCCAAAATTTGGAGATATTTGAAAACTTTGAAGGGGGTCTTGTAGGAGCGTAAAAAGTGCTTCAAAGAAAGAGTCAAAGTGATAGATCATTCCACTCCAATTGATCTACTTTACGCAGCAGAGAGGCTAAATACTTTACGCCCAATACAAGGCTAATCACTTTACGCCTAAAGCAGGCAGATCATTTTACGCTCGGGTCTACACCCATGACTTTTACGCCAAGGACAGATCAGCCACTTTTACGTTGGATAAAGCTGTCAAGTCTCGCATTTAATGCAAACTCTGACATGGAGATATTAATGATGGCATATATCACAGAATTCAAAGGGATTTGTTTTTACACAGAGACCAATATTGTCGTTTAGTATGTAGATTGAGCTACTTTACGCTCACACTATGGCTTCTTTTACGCATGAAGACTATACGAGCTTTTACGCTCAACAGTTGACGTGTGCATAAAGTCTATTTGAGCTACTTTTACGCTCAAGGTTATTTAACAACCACTTTACGCAGAAAGTCTATGTCAGGGCTATTTTACGCCTAGTCTACTACTTTACGCTCAGAGTATATTGGGGTTGTTTTACGCCCTATTCTTCTGACCAGCTTGGAACGTGGTTTGCCTACATGGCTTTCATGCCACACATCCCGAAGAACGTGTGTACGTGCATCCTATTCTTAATGAAATGATGGGACACGTATCAACATATACAGAGGATGACTTTGGTCGTAGGTGGCGGTTGTTGGCATAAAGACGGAACTTTCGCTGAGTTTTTACGCACAAGAGACCAAGCCTATAAATGGACTTATTTTTCTCAAGACACACAGAGACAAGAGAGAATACAGAGATCAGAACTTAAAAATTTTGATTTTCGAGAGCATTCTTCTTCAACCTTTCTTCCAGAACAGAGTGAAGCAAAGCAGGAAAGCATTCGGCCTCGCCATCAGTGCCCAAGTGCGTCGATACCTTTCTGGTGACTTAGTTCTTCCGGTTGTTCAACTTCAAGCAGCGATCTTCACCATCATCATATGGTCCAAGGAACAAAGTGATCATTTACAGATCAGACTTCCATAGCAATACTTTTTTCAGAATTAAATTTGTACTTTTTGTACTTTTTCTCGTTTTATTTTCAAAAGCCAATTTTTTCTGGCATTTTGTTAAATGAAACATTGTACCCCAGGCCATGCTCGTCATGTTTAACTTATTTCAGCGCCATGATTATCTATACTGGCCTTAACAATAAAGATCAAGGGTCCAGTTCGGTTCAGGCGAAGGGTTACAACCCCGGTCCTTGTTTGGTTTAAGGGTTGTAACCAGGCTCCTAGAGCAGTTCTGTGTCCTCTCTTTGTTTATTGTCTTCACTGTACCAATAGTAATTGAGGCGGGTTTCTATTCAGGCAAAGGATTGCAACTCCGGTCCTTGTTTGGTTTAAGGGTTGCATTCTGGCTACTTGAATGGTTTCTTCGTGCTCGATATATTAACTTACCAATAGTATTTGAGACGGGTTTCTGTTCAGGTGAAGGGTTACAATCTCGGTCCTTGTTTTGTTTAAGGGTTGTGACCTAGCTACTTGAATGGTTTCCTCGTACTCAGTTTATTGTTGTTATCTCTATTATTATCAATTCTTTATTTATTATCTTTAAATATTCTATTGTGATATGCTGGTTTTAGTTCATAAGTGAAGCCTCCGTTGTGGCACTTGCTCTTTCTGGGGTCTGACCCAACTGGTTTTGTATGGCCAGTTATCGGAGCAGCACCAGAGGATCTACCTGTCTTCCAGCCAGATGGTGACCACCAGGCGTAACCTTGGCAACGAGTGGGTTTCTTTTTGTCCTCCTATTTTATTGTAAAAATATTCTTTTGAGGCGTTTAGCCAACGAGCACTTGTTTAGCTCGCATTGCACCTTTATTTACTGTCTACCTACGGGCTGTAACATGATTGACAAATCCTAGGGTTGATCATGTATGACCAGAACTCTTGCTAGTCTTGACATTTTATACGACTAGCTTCATGATCATCAAATATGTAATGTATGGGACGCCTTGCTATTATATATTTGGTGCTCTGACATCTTGTAACTATTATTTCTTGCTTGAGATTGAGACAATAGGCTTGTTCATGACCATAGGAGACTGTTGGCTTGTAGTTAAACCCTCATGTATCTAGACAGCCGTGACCGTATAGCGAGGTGGGTTGCACTTCAATATACGTAGCTGGCTATGTACGCCCCCGCTCTCCAGTATTCTGGTTCTGGGTTTTACACTCCCGCTTTATCCAATACCACTAGACGTTCTCCCTCAGATCCCTATACATCTTGTTGGCATCTGGATGTATAGAGTACTGAGATCGGTGGGCCTCCTGCATGACCTGCTCCCTGAGCTCTCCACTGGGCACACACAGCCTAGAATCGTGCCTCAATGTGCCATCCTCTGCAAGAGTAAACTCATCATCCACCAGCCCTGCTCAAATCTGCTTTCGGATACACCACAGAGCAACATCCTTGAACTGTGTCGACTTGATCCTCTCCATCAAGTCCGACTGAATCTGAAGGCCCCACACCTGCATCTGAACTCCTGGTACCATCATCTCAATCTCCAGGCTCTCCAAATCTGCTAGCAAGTGACAATCCATAGTTAAACACATGGCTATCGGATACCTACTCAAGGTATCGGCAACCACGTTGTCCTTCCCTGGGTGATACTACAGTAAAATGTCGACGTCCTTCATCAACTCCAACCACCTGTGCTGCCTCATGTTGAGCTCCTTCTGTATAAACACATACTTCAATCTCTTATGATCTGTAAAGATCTCCACCCGCTCTCCGTATAAGTAGTGTTTCCACAACTTCAAAGTAAATATAACTGCTGCCAACTCCAAGTCGTGGGTAGGGTAGTTCTTCTCATGGAGATGTAACTGTCTAGAAGCATAGGCAATCACCTTCCCATGCTACTGTAAGACACAACCCAAACCCTTCCCTGAGGTGTCACTGTAGATAGTGAACCCTCATGATCCTGATGGCAATATCAGAATCAGAGCTGTCGTCAGCCGCTTCTTCAACTCATCAAAAGTGACCTGATATACCTCTGACCAGACAAACTCTGCATCCTTCCGGTTCAGTCTAGTCAATGGCTCTGCAATCTGGAAGAAATCCTGTACGAACCTCCTATAATAGCCTATCAATCCCAAGAAGCTCCTGATCTCTGCTAATGAACTCGGTGCTGACCAAGCCTCAACTGACGTGATCTTCTTACGGTCAACTGAGATTCCATCTCCAGTCACCACATGACCCAAGAAGTCAACTCTGTCCAGAAAGAACTCATACTTCGAGAGCTTGCCATAAAGTTCCTTCCTCTTGAGAGTCTCCAGAATCACTCTTAAGTGCTCCTCATGCTCCTCCTCAGTCTTCGAGTACACTAGGATATCATCGATGAACACCACCATAAACTTGTCCAAGTACTGGTGGAACACCTTGTTTATCAAGTTCATGAACACCGTCGGTACGTTGGTCAGCCCAAACGGCATAACCAAGAACTCAAACTAACCATACCGCGTCCTGAATGCGGTCTTCGGGATATCCTCCTTCTTCACCTTCACCTGATGGTAACCTGACCTCAGATCAATCTTAGAAAATACCCTCGCCCCACTCAGCTGATCGAAGAGATCGTCAATCCTCGGTAACGGGTACTAGTTCTTGACCGTGAGGTTGTTGAGTGCCCTGTAGTTGATAGACATCCTGATCGACCCATCCTTCTTCGGTACAAAGAGTACCGGTGCATCCCATGGTGAAGAACTCGATCGGATGAAGCCCTTGTCCTGCAACTCATCCACCTGCTTCTTCAATTCTACCAGCTCACTATTGTTCACCCTATAAACGTGCTGAGATATCGGCTCTGTGCCGGACACTAAGTCTATAGAGAACTCCACGTCTCTATCCGGTGGTAGTCCTGGCAAATCCTCCGAAAAGATGTCCATGAACTTCGCTATCAACAGGTATGGCACTGCCTGCTCCTCAACTGAAACTCCGTAGAAGACTCCGCTGCTCTGCTCCGCCTGTTGTCGGGTGAACTCGAACTCTGGCTCTCCGGGTGCTCTAAAAAGAACTCTACCCCCGTGGGAATTTATGCAGGCATGGTGCCTGCTCAACCAATTTATGCCGAGTACGATATCGTAGTTCGGCAATGGCATCACAAGCAGACTTACGGCCTCCCAAATCAACTCTTCGACCCTTGTAAATATTACTAACGAGGATAATGCTACCCCCGGTCGTGATCTTGTAAGTCCTAGGTAACTATTCAGATACAAGGTGGTGTCTAATAGAAAATAATACAGACACGAAACTGTGGGAAGCCCCCAAATCGAACAATGCAAAAGCTGGAATGGAGTCGAGAAGAATAGAACCTGCGATCAGCTCCCCGATAGCCTCTGCGTCCTCAGCTGAAATGGTGAAATCTCGCCCCTGCTGACCTCTCCTGGCCTGCTGCTGATGCTGAGCGAACCTCTGCTGTTGAGTCTGTAAAGGTCCCTTCTACTGTACTATTGAAGCTCTGGCCCCCGCTCCCTGAGCTGCTCGTCCCGAAGACAGAGGGCACTCCCTCAACTGCTGCTCTGTTGAACCACAGAGTAGGCACCTCCCGAGCCTTTTCTTGCAGTCATTCCACACATGCCCTGGTTTCTTACAGAAACCACAACTAACGGGCTGCTGCCTGAGTGCCTGCGGCTGAACCCTCGGCTGCTGCTGTACCTGCTGGAAATGTACATGATCCTGACCCTGGAACTGTCTCTGCTTCTGCTGATGCCGATGCTGCTGCTGAAAGTGCAGCCTCTTGGCCGATCCTTCCCTACCACTGGCTTCCTGAGTGTCTCGGCTGATATGGCTGCATCTGGGCTGCCTGCGGCTGTGCAATAACTCACTCCACAGTCGTCAGGATAAGCTGATGGGCATTTTCTATGCCCTGCTAGAAATGAACGGACTACTGTCGCTGTGCCTCCACCATCCTCTGAAAGAAATCGAACAACTGCCCTACGTCAACTAATCCGGAAGGTGGCTGCTGCCGAGAGAAATCAGGAATGATAGGGGAAGGTCTCTGTACAGGCGGAGGTGCACCTCCAAATGCAGCAGAAATGCCAACCTGAGTCAGCACAACAGGTGCTGTGGTCTCGAGGCCCTGCTGATCAGGACGAGAGGTGGCCGACCTCTCGAGAGTATCCCCTGGACTGGAGCGATGAGATCGTGTCTCCATAACCATCCTGAAGACAGATCAAAAACAAGAAGCAATTACTGAGAATGAAGCAAAAAATCAAAGGAGGACAGTTTATTTATTCAAAGGAAAAATATTAAATCAACAAGAATTTAGAGTTTTGGATCAGAGTTTTCCTAATGTGATTGAGTACCTCAAAACTGTATCCTATATCCTACTGCAGACTGTAGTGATACTCTAGTTCGAATATCACTACAAATCTGGACCTGTATGGGCTACCACTAAAAATGTGTCACAACCCGCACCCAGTATAGGGACATGAGAAATGGGTACGTCTAGCCTACACCGCAGTGTCGACAGTAGAACGCTGTCATAGGTCACATATGTAGAAGCATGAAAAAGAATAAAGAAAGGACCATGCGGCCAAGGATCCCCATGCGGCTCAGGGGTCCATGCGGCTTACGCGTCTATGCGGCTCGGATAGACCCAAAGCCACGTGGCCTTCAATAACTTCTCTCTTCAGCATGCTGCATCTTTTATGCGGCCGCCCGTCCGCATGCGGCTGCCTATCCTCATGCGGCTGCCCATCTTTATGCGGCCGTTCATCCTCATGCGGCCCACTCATATGCGGCTCTGCCAAGATGACCCAATAGAGGACACGTGGCGCTTGTCACGACGATTGAGACACGTGGCAGTCTTATCTTCCTGGAATTATGTGTGCTAACAAAACAAAATCAGATTTGTTGCAATCACCGTAATTGCCCAGATCAAGTCAAATCGAGCAAATTAGACACGTGGCAAGCCATTACAAGTCGCGAATATTCACGGCAATCAATATTTATTACCCACAGTATTTTGACGCAATCTACATTAATTACCTAGATTTGCTACAATCAGAATGAAGGCCCTAGATTAATTGGTCCTTAACCGCCGACATATCAAGGAGGCAATCATTGCAAACCCTAATAATTGTATCCCACTTCTATAAATAGCAAGGTGCCATTCCCTTGCGAAGAGGACCTTTTTTGGGAGAAGAGCAGCAGAGCACTTGGAGAGACAAAAGGAAGCACATAGAGAGTAAGGAGAGCATTTCTTTAATGCCAAGCAGATCTTCCCCGGAGCCAAGGCTGCATCCGATCGTCCAAGGAGTAAGGCAGAGCTGCCGTCGCTTTTCCGAGCCTCTACCGTCACCCCCCAAAATCTAAAATAAACAATTGTACTTAGATTGATGTACCTAGGTTTTCGTCCCTAGGCTTTCTTTGTACAAGCGAGTTTGTATTGTGAAGTAAAAGTCCAGTCCTCCGATAATTGTTCTGTTCTTTTATATTTCATGGCAAACACGATGGCGACTCTGCTGGGGACAAACATCTCCACGGCTAAGGAGTTGGTGACACAATCGGATGCAGCCAAACTTGGCTCTACACAACAGAAGATAGTCGTCCGCTTCGACCAACAAGCGTTCGAAGAAATGCTCTCCAAAGGAAGCACTGGCCCGGTCCAGAAGCGAACCCGCACAAAGAAGGCTCACAGGGAGTGGAGGCCAAAGTCATTTGCTCCTCCCCAAGCTCTGGACGGAGTACTCTCTGCTGTCCAAGACGGCGAAGGCAACTCTCATGCAGCTCCACTTCAAGCCATAGAGGACTCTGCTGTCCCCAAGTCCGACAGAGGAAAGCACTATGATGCTGGACTTGCAGGGGCAAAGAGTGATTCTATGTGCTCCAAAAAGAAGCCGAATAAAGGCACTAGCCGCAAAACGAAGACTCATGCGGCCAAGATTGCCAGCCGCATGAATGATATCCATACGGCCAAAATTGCCAGCCAAATGCATAACACTCATGCGGCCAGGATTTTTAGCCGCATGGAGAAGACCTATGCGGCTGAGACTTCAAGCCGCATGAATACTATTGATTCCAGCCGCATGCCGCCTGCTCCACGCGGCTCAGTCTTCGATCGCCTCTCCTATGGTCCTGATCTCTTGTACTCCCGAGAAGACATGTCTGACTCTCTCCAGCACCACTTTGACTCTTCCTACTATACGCCTTCAGGCGCCCGAGTGAAGAAGTCAAGGGCAGCGCGAGCTCGGCGAGCTCAGTCGGCTGTCCCAACCTCTGACCATCCGAGCGCTCCACATACTGTTATGCGGACCTCTGATGGAAAGTTGTACAGAACCACTCGAGTCCAGCCCCCAGCGGCAAACAGACAGAGAGGTTCCCAAAAGTCTTCCAAAATCCAGGGAGCAAATATGGTTGTTCCGGACCTATCTGACTTGCGTGAGGCTATCCTCCACAAGCGTAAGGAAAGAGAGGAGGCCCCGGTATGCAAAGAGTCCTCCCACGGACATCACTGCACCCAAATCATTGTCAGCTACTGTTGCAACAATACGACAGCAAGAGAAGATCGGCGATCTGTCTTCCAAAGGCTGTAACGACCAAGCTCAGAGGACAAAGCGCCTCCCGTCGTCTCTTGCAACTCTACTCAGAAAGTCCCCGCCGATGGGAGTGGGAAGAAGATAAACGTTTCCAGCCTGAAGATCTCAACCATTGTGACTAAGAAACTGTTGTCTAAACGGTTATCCACCACCAGAGTTTTCTAAGGTACCCGTTCGAAGACAAAATCTACTACAGTAGGAGATTCATCATCCACACCACTGGGGGTTATTAAAACTGGGGGTAGCACTCCTCAGAGCATCCACGATAATCCGATGTTCCAAAGAGATGAGCCCGGGAAAACAACTCTCCCATCAGATACAGCAAGTGCCGACGTCCCCGAGGACGTCCACGACTCCCAAGATGAAGCAAACTCTGAAGCTGGGGCTACTATTCCTTCTGAGTCCGAACCAGAGGAGAACATTCCCACATATCCCGATGACTTCTCGGTACAGGGGTATGATTCGGAGGGCACGTCCTCCACCGTTCCTTCTATCTCTCCTTATGTAAGGACGATGTTCATGACGGACAACAATCAAGGTGGTTCCAGTGATCGCCAACGCATCGACACTCTGGAGGCCATAATGCACGCCTTGGTTAAGTCTGTAGATAAGATCAAAGCGGCCCCTCCAGCTCTGCAAGAAGGGACGCCTGGCCAAACAAGTACGGGTCCCGCGGTCAATGCGGAGTCAAATTCAGCGATACCAAACCCGGGCAATAATCCTTCTGAAATGTCGGCCCTACCGCTGCGGATGAGGCCAGAGAAGTAAGAAGAGAGGTCCAGGAGCTTCGAGCCATGTTTCACGCTCGAGAGAACTCCCAAGACCTCAGAATACGGCAACCATACCCTGCTGCATGGAGGGATGTCCCCTTCCCACCAAGATATAAGCCGTTTAACATTAATCTTTATGATGGCAAGACCTCCGCAAGTCGGTACATCACTTACTTCGAGGTCACCACCGACCATCTGCCCCATGACGATGCCATTCTTACACGATTATTCATTGGGGCATTGGAAGGGGTTGTCTTCGACTGGTATCGCAACCTGCCAGACAACTGCATCCACTCTTTCGCCAGCTTCAAGCGCTTGTTCTTGGAGAGATTTTACGAAGTAGGACATGACGTCACATTGTCCACCCTCATGGACGTCATCCAAGGGGAGAAGGAGCCGACAAGGAACTATATTAAGCGGTTTCGCCAAACCGCAATGAAACTTTGACTTGGCTGAATATTTAGAATTCCCTGACCCCAATTCTTGGGAGCACATTGTAGATGCTCGTGAATTCCAATTTGTTGGCGATATAACACTAGAAGGCTTTAAGGATATAATGTGTGCAACCATTACTCGCCCTCGTAAACTTCATCCCAAGTATCTCACCAACCACTTCTATGAACTTTATCGCATCATTTTCTCTTCCATCCTGTCCAAAGCTGGATCTACTGATGAAGTCACTTACCATGAGATTACGGTACTACATTATCTACACTTCACCATCCCTTTCAATTTTCCATGCACGAAGATGAACTGGATGATTCGTGCAAGGAAGAAGCCAAAATCACTTGTTTATGCTATGTATCTTCCTATGATCTTTGCTGCCTTCTATATTCCTTTAGACAAGTGTAAGTTTCTAGCAGCTCCTACCTATCTATCTAAGGCTTGTAGGACTGCTCCTATACCTGTTCCTCTTATTCCCATTAAGGATGAGTCTTCTGACTCAGATGCCCCTCAACCTGAGCAACCTGCCACCCTCGACTCCATTCGAGACATGTTGCACGACCGATTCTATTTGTAAGATGATTGCTATACTCAGCTGGACTATCGGACCACTCTGCAGATGAGTGACATCAGCAATACCCTGCATGACATCCAGTATAACATGGTATGCCGTTTCATACGGGTCAGGTCCCTTCTCGTGAAGGCTACCAGATTGACGACCCTTGGGACATGTAGTATCTGCATCCTGAGGCTGCGTTTGTTGATCCTCGTCGCTCTGCCAGCTAACCATCCGATTTGGCCGGTCCATCCCGTTCTCATGCTTCGTGATGGCTATGGTCTCCTACTTGCTATTACTGATTTTTTTAGTTATGCTTTGTAGTTTGTCATTTCATGACTTTGTAGTTTGCCATTTCATGACTTTAGTACTATTTCTACTATGCTTTTATTTTATTTTATATGTATGAATGCGAGTTTCTTTCTTTTGGTTTATCAAAACTACTAGTTGTCTATATTAAAGTATTAGTTATGGTTAATATTGTGTGATTGCTCTCTTCACTTTGTTTCTTTACGGGGGGCGCTATGCCATATTTTTCTAAGTGATAAAGGGGGAGAATAATAGATATTTGATGTGATCTTGTATATGATGTGATATGGATATGATATTATGAAGTTGTGCTTGGATAAGAACTTTGTATCAGGACGAAAATATCTATTTGCGGGGGAGCCGACATATTTATTTGCGGAGGAGCAACTTCATACGTACAAACTATTTTACTCCCTTCAACACGTGTCCAGGTTTGAATGTTGCGACATACAAATATCATTTTGTAAATTATCAAAATAGGGGAGATTGTTGACTCAAACTGGATCACAGTCAACCTAATTTAGAGAATTAACAAAATAATATCTGATATGATCCAATACAACACATAGGGATCAAGAAAGAACATCATCTACAACATGTCAAGTTCAAGATAGACGTCATCGACAAGCTGTTACATTGCAAATGTACTTGTACTCAGTCTATAATTTTTTAATTTAATTAGTCTAGGAACATGTATGTTGTGTCGCACTAAGTCATCTTAATCGCTAGACTTCTCCAAACTCCACCATACATAACAAATAATCCCTAAACCAAACCAAACCAATCTAGCCCATATAAACTTTTTGGCCCAAGGTAGACAGAATTCGGGCCGAACTCTCCCCTAGGCATAACTCGGGCCGAACTCTGCCCCCTAATTTTCATGAATATAATTTGTGGGAACACCATGCTACTAGCTGTCCAAAGTTCAAATTTTTGAATATTTGGGACATAATTCTGGCCGAATTCTGCCTCCCCTAACTAGTATAAATAGGGCTTGAATTCTCTCATTTCAAATCATCTCTCACTCTCAATCTTTTAAGCCCTATACATTCTAAGACTTACTCTTCCAATCTATTAGTCACAAAACTTCCTAAGCCCCAAGGTGCTCAAGTGCAATTCAGCTAGAAGTTCTGGGCAAGAGTGGAGAAAAAGTTATTTGAACAATTCTAAGTTTCATCTCTACGAAGTTGTAAGAAGTTGGCATGCTCTTCTGAGTAAAGGCACGTGTGTGTCCCCTATTTCACAAATAATGTATTTTAATCCTGAACGAGAGTTCTCAGGCCTGGACTAGTCCTCCACGAGGGAAACCAGGTTAAATCATTGTGTTTGCGTATGCTCTTCTGATCTCTCTTAATTTCCATATTACTACTCTTATTATATATTTCTATTGGTATTTACTTCTGGAATGGCATAGAGTTGATTTTTTAATTGGTTATTTTTGACAGAAACTCTATTCACCCCCTCTAGAGTTGCCTACACGTAACTTTAGGTGTATTACTAGAGTATATATATTCGGCAGCGGCCGCTGACTGCGCGTTAGAACACGGTCGGGAGGTATGCTAGTATATACATAAGCCTCTAGCAGATACTATGCTTTATTCCTTCACCTACCCATACGTGCCAAAGTCGTCTTTGACGTGCATACACATAGATGGTTAGTGAACACATTATCATGTTTATTTAAAGTTCATTAAGGTCTTATTTTTTTTATATCTTGCTACATCCCTTTAAGGACCTGGTGACTGTCACACTCCGATCCGTAGAGCCCATTTGTCCTCACTTCGGACTCTGTGGAACCATTCGTCCTCGCTTGGGCATGATACCATACAAGCCTAAGTTGTGCTTGCACAAGGCCAAGACCTGTACTGGATAAAATATACAAGATAGATAATAACGCAATAGAACATAATTGCAGAAAATTAAAGTAGCAGTGAACACATTACCAAATATAGTTGAATACATGGTGGCAGAAGTAATTTATTTTTGTTAATATTCTTTTGAATAGATTGCAAAGCTCTCATTGTCTCTTAGATACATGCCATATGGCTTACAATCTCTCAGAAATTTCACAGATTATAATGATCCATTCCATATATTACATCCTTTTATATACAAAATCAACTCTTGCAACAAATGACCGTCTTTTTGAATATAAAATCCATCTTTGCGTCCCTTTTGATTTTCGGCTCCTGAGGATGAGGCTCGGGCTATTGCTTCGAACAATCCATCTCGATGCATCTTGCACCTGTGTGCAGATTGATGGTTGGTCAGTATATTAACATACTGGTGATTGTGAACAAAGGCTAAATCGTCTGAAATGATCACTAAATCAATTAAAATATTTCTTTTGATGTGATCTTGCAACTTTTACCTATGTTCATTTCATACAGTACATAGTCAGATTACTTCTTTTGAAAACACTTTCGAAAAGCTATAATACAGTTCTATTCATTTCAAGCATACATGGACTAATCATTTCTTGTGAAGTGTGCAACGTTTTGATGAGCCATAACATTTCTCTTGTTCAAGCAACTCTTAGGGTCAATTATAAGCACGATATCATATCTTTTCTTTGAATGAGACATAAAAATTCTTGGCAACAGATTATTCTTTGATACAAATCATGATCAAATTTAAGCAACACATATATCACTTTTTCAGTGATTCTTACCATGGCCGACAATCTATCCTTGCACAAGACAAGAATTTTCATACTAAATAATATAACCAATATTGTTTCCTGTTCATCTTTACATTGTTTGCTCTTAACAAAAACTTTAGACTCATGCAACTCGATTGACAACTGTGACTCAAGGCTTAGCTCTGTACTAACACATGTGCATACCAACAGCTGTGACTCTCCGGTTCAGCTCTGCACTGATATACACACATAGTAGCAGCTGTGGCTCGGGGTTCAGCTCTTCACCAATCTATATGATGGTCTATGGGTATTCCTATGATTAGCCACTGTGACTCTTTGGTTCAGCTCGTCGCTAAGGACTTAGATATCGATACCCCTTTTCTTCTAGAGGATCTAATCTCTCATAGTTCGAGTGGTTCCCAGTGCCCCAGGATACCACCCAAGAGATAAATTTTATCTTGTGCATACGTTGTACGAGACCAATGTATGTTCTAACATTTCTATCAGATAGATTGTGGCTATTCACATATGGGTCAAATTTCATAAATTGATCAGATTCTCAGATAAACGATACATTCATTTCATGCCCTAATAGATATACGACACGTTTATTTTGTGCCTTAATAGATATACAACATGTTCATTTCATGCCTTAACAGATGTACGACATGTTCATTTCGTACCTTAACACATATACGGCACGTTCATTTCGTGCCTTTCTTCTTTTCGAATTACATAGCCAACTGTTTTCTCTTTTTCTTATTAAACATGGCACAAAGTCATATCAAAGCAGAATCCATCTTTAGCATGACATTATATCATTTGATTTAACATGGCAATAGTTTATTTCTTATTATTAGGCAACAATCTTCCTCTTAGCATACATGTTATATTCTTAGTATAGCAAAATGTGGATTCTCTAATAAGCATACTTGGATTCTCTCATAAGCAAACTGATTTGATGTACTAGCATTCTTAAAATTACCATTTTGTTATTAGTAATAACATTCATTCAAAATCTCAGATTCTTATTAGGCATGAAAGAATCAAAAAAGAGTCTTCGTCCACTCACCCAGATTAATCGTCTTCTGTACCAGAGCTAGCAATCCGATTTCTTTGTTTATCTAGTGCCTTTGCGGAGCATGGCACTATATAATTATCCACCAAGAAAAAGTTTTATCCTCAAAACATAAGGAGAAACTTACGATATCCATAGCATCATAGTCCTTATCCTTTGCCATCATCGATCCATAAATCATGGTTCAATCTTATATCAACACTCATATTCGAAAACATGTCTCAATCAATCAACAAAAAATATTGCCATCATCATAAAAATATTTACGGACTTATTGTATGGAATTCATCCCATTTCTGTATCGAGTAGGCAAATTTTTTTGGTCAAACGAACATCTTGGAATTCAACATTCGACCAGAGGATCGAGTTGCTCTGATACCATTATGTTACGCCCCGATCCCGTAGAGCCCTTTCGTTCTCGCATTGGACTCCATGGAACGTTCGTCCTCGCTTGAGGTGATGTCGTGCAAGCCTAAGTTGCGGTTGCATAAGACCAAGACTTGTACAATGACAACATAGATAAGATAGACAATAATGCAGCAAAACATAATTACATAAAATAGAAGCAATAGTAGATACTTTGCAGAATATAATTGAACACAAGTTTATTTCAGTACTTTCCTTTATGTTATCTGTGGATGAGATTTAGATGATTGCCTGTTGTTTGGTTAGTTACTTTTATAGCGTAGTATGCCTAAGTGAGTCTATTAAATTGGGCAGCTCAATCTAGGTCGTATCAGCTGGCCAGGTTATGCCTAATTCCTATATTTTTGGGAAAATTCCAAGTTTTCGAAAATAGTTTTTCATGGTTTTTCTTGATTTTCAAATTAATTTATATTACTTTCTAAATAACTAGAAATAAAACTAATAATGGGGTTTCCATCTGGTTAGGTTGTCTTTGAACCTATTCAGGTACTTTCTAAAACTGTCGATGGATCGACAATTTGTCGCCTTCCAAAATGGGTCCATGAACTAGTTTTCTGTTTCGTTTCGAACAGATTTTTGCCTATTTTTGGGTCGATCTTCCGGGCAATCTAAAGTATCTAAAATCAACTAATTAAAAGGACAAAGAGTTGGATAGGTTGTGTGTGTACCAGAGAAAATGGTTCATAAAACGAACGAGTGTGCGCCAAGAAAACTCGCTGCGAAGTCGCCAACTTTCACAGTCGCTGCTGTTACCACTGCTTCTGTCCGAGGCTGTGCGCGCACGGCCCTTGCCGCTAGCGGCAGCCTTCGCAGCAGTACAGACACGTGGCACAGAGGTTCACTGGGGTATGGTGAAGGAGGAGGAAGAGTTAGGGTTAGGGTTTGAGGATTTTCTCGCTCTCTATCTCTCGGCTATATATATAACATCTGGCTATATTGAGAAAAGGGGTCGGGTCTGGCTTGCTTTGGGGGGGGGGGTTTGCTGATTGGTCCCTTTTTCCTTTTCTTTGGCTATTTAATATATATATATATATATATATATATATATATATATATATATATATATATATATATATATATATATATATATATATATATATATATAACTTTATCTAAATATCTATATAACTTCTCACATATTTATTATACTCATTATAAGCAAATACAAGGAAAATTTATAAAATAATTATAAAAGGAGGTTTTATATAACCAATGGTCGTATTATTTATATTAATTATATTTACTAAACCTACAAATAAAACTCTGTTATTTATATAGAGACTATAATATATATATATATATATATATATATATATATATATATATATATATATATATATATATATATATATATATATATATATATACTTCTTTAGCCTAGTAAATTAGGAAAATCTATAATAAAGTATTTAGCAACGCTATCATATAAATTAAATAGTAACTTAGTAGCAAGCATGTATATAATGTATATATGACAACCGTTTCTAGAATTGTCTCCTAAATCACTAAAGTAAAATACCAACACAACATATGTCTACATGGACTTCTCTGGACGTACTACCTATCTACATGGGCTCGGGTTTGGTTCGGGTCCAGTCAGGGCTGTTTTGGTACAATTGGGTTTCCTAAAAATCAATAATCTTAATAATAATTAATTAAATTATTTATAGGGGTCATGTTACAACTTAGTCTGATTTTCCTTGTTGAGACACACCTATGCCTTGGGCTTCCCTACCATAGCTAAAACTCTAGTCAAAGCACACGACTGCACTATCCGTGCCATGATTTCTACTCATCTGGCACTTTAAAATTTAACCATGACTAAGGCCTTATATAATAATAACTATTTAATAAAATATTTATAAAATTCTAAAATTGCTATTTAATTTAAAATAAATAGTGTAAAAAATATTTTAAAATTTTGGGAAGAGGGGTTACAAGTCTACCCAACTTAGAAATAAATTCATCCTCAAATTTATGGAAATGATCAATAATGAAGATGGCACTCCAAGCTAACTAGTAAATCTCCTTGGACACTAGCAATCAACATGGATCCTCAAATATACTACTTTATTATGTGAATTGCGACTAGTCGGTTGATAAATAATTATAATGCTATCAACACATATTGCTACCACTATCCATGAATTACTAATATTACGTGATTCTTTCCTATATGGTGACATCATATCTTTCAAGGTCATATAATTTAAATTTAACATGTACTCCAAAAATATATATACATATATATATATATATATATATATATATATATATATATATATATATATATATATATATATATATATATATATATATATATATTCCACAAAATTATAGTAAACCTTATCATTATTTTTTTAAAAAATTGGCTACCCAAAATAAAATTGCTTCCTCAGAAAGTCTACCCACCTTCGATACAACCCCTCTATTATAAACTTAAGATCATACCATACTCAAGGTTATACCATCTAACAGAAATCGCCTCAAGTTTAAATCGAATCCAATCTCCTCAAAATTATATATCTCGCATAATCTACTTAAATTTCTCCAATATTTATCCTCAATATATCATAGCCCATATTCCTTTAATTAAAATTTTTGATATATAATCAACCACAATTTCTACCCACCTTTGATCACATCAATCACAAAATTATCATTCATCATCATTTTTTTCTCATAATCGTAAATACTTACTCTATAGAATCCACAAGTTCAGTGCTCAATAAAATTTATAGTCACATCTTCTTAGTCAAACTTGTTTAAACTAGAACCTCATTAATCATCTTGTATACACTCATTCAAATGTATATGTGTCAATGATTTATCGACCAAATCTAATGACTTGATCAGTACTTCTAACCATTATTTTATCACAAATAAATTAGTTTGTAAGGATGTCTACCCACCTTCCCTTGCACTACTATCAAACACAAAATGTCATAACTTTGTCTATTTGTTGTTATCCAGCATAAAACTTCAATACTATAATATATCTATGGCTTATAACATTCATCATACTCCTCCTCAAGGTATTCAAAAATCATAACAAGCAACTATTTTGGCAATTACCTAAGGGACACTTATTTCTAACCATTTTCCTAACTTTGGATAACCATAAAACATCGCCAAAGCACGAACGTTCGTCACTCCAGAAGAAGGAGGTACGAAGAACAAGGATAGTGATGGCAAGTAAAAATAAGTGAATACAAGTATGAAGGCCAAAGGAGATAATTGAATTCAATAAGAGTTTTCAAAACAATTGTGGATTGAGATTTCTATCAAGTTTAATCCTTACGCAGGCTTACTCGGTACAGAAACATAACTGAAATGATATGCTCTGGCCTGCATGGGCCACCCCAAAAACTTGTCATGACCCGCACCCGCTTTTCGGGATACGAGTGCATGCGTAAGCTAGCTATGTATCAGGTAGACTCTAGTCTAGCCCAAATACGTATAAGCTATCTAAACTATGGTCATATGCCTAATCAAGGCAAGTTAAACTATATCTCAATTCACAAGAACAATATAAAACAAGAATAAACATTATGATTTATGGTCTGCAACCCACTTGCATATATGTCTGATTAGACTCCAAAAAAATAACATGAGTCTATAAAGCTAGGCTAACAAGCATAGTGCAAATAAAGGATGTGAGTAAGGAATCACGAAAGATACCTGAGTCTGAAGTAAACAACTACCCTCCTGATCAGCTAACTAACATCGTGCAATCAACTACCTGAAGAGATTATCAGGTTCTCAGGAGACTAGCAAGATACATAAAATATGTCTATCTAATAGTTTATTATGCATAAAAAAAATCCAGGATATAAGCAGAAAAGGACTACGCAACTATAAAACATGAATATGTGAACAACTACGCATAAATGAACTGCTGAAAAGGAAACATCAATCCATGACAAGAAACGGATAATTAAACCCTCGCCCCTAGTGTGGACTAACAAGTTTGAACAAATAACTAACCCTCGCCCCTAGTGTGGACTCGTATGTTAGCTTCATGGAATAAACCTTCGCCCCTAGTGTGGACTCGCAGGTTAGTTCAAGCAATCAACCCTCGTCCCTAGTGTGGACTCGTACGTTGAGAAAAGTTGAAATCAAAAGTAGTAGTTTAGTTATAACGCACTCATTCTAAGACACGGTACAACTCAATCAAGGTACAGTGAGAACAAATCTAATATGAACTATAATACCAACCGTGAACAAAGTCGATATGTGAGAAGACCAGTAAACTAGTATGCATGAAAGAAACTCACATCAACAATCATCCCAAGAGCTAAATAATGACATATAACAAAAAAAGAAGGAATACAAGCATGTAAATAAACTGTAAAAAAAGGCAAGGTATACTTGCCTAGTGGTAGCACGTAGAACCAATACTATCCAGTCAATCAACGAGCCACAAAAGTCAAAATCTGTCAACGATCTTCAGGACTGAAACATATATTACCAATGTGTTTAGACTAGTCAAATTTGCTAGGATAGCATATCCATAAGTCTAATTCTGGACACAGGAGTAAAATAGTAATTTTGGGCCAAAATGATGTTTGCCGTTGGACCTACTTTGCACTGAAAAGCGTACCAACATCTATGGTCGCTAAATTCATCAAACTAAATGTCTGTGGGTCCAGTTGATGATACGAATCCAATAGTATGTCAAATGTTGGATTCTGGGGGGGCCGTGAACAAATTTGCCCATTGGATCGGGTCACGGGACCGCCAAAATAACATTTCGGTCGACTTTCTCGGAATCAGACTAAACTTGACATATAGAACAAGAAAAATGACACGACCCTGTAGGCATAAGTTTTATCTCGAGAAGATAAACGTGCACAAAGTAATTGACTATTTTACAAAGGGACCGATACGGGGTATCTCGACGGATACGCCTCGATTTCGTTGCGCACACAGAACAAAATCGTGTTCCGTCGAATCCCACATGTCCGTAACTTTTATACGCGCCTGTTGATGCTCATGTATTACGACCACGTCGCCTGATTTGTCGATGCACTCACCGTATCAAGAAAATTCCAAGTTTCAAATACTATTTTTTATGGTTTTTCTTGATTTTCAAATTAATTTATGTTACTGTCTAAATTACTAGAAATAAAAGTAATAATGGGGTTTCTATCTTGGTTAGGTTATCTTTGAACTATTCATGTACTTTTCTAAAACTGTTGATGGATCAGCTATTTGTCGCCTTCCAAAACGGATCCATGAACGAGTTTTTTATTTCATTTCGAACAGTTTTTTGCCCATTTTTTGGTCGATCTTCCGGGAAATTTAGAGCGTCTAAAACTAAACTAATTGAAGGGACTAAGAGTTGGATAGATTGTGTGTGTACTAGAGAAAATAGTTCATAAAACAAATGAGTGTGTGCTAAAAAAACTCACTATGAAGTCGCCAACTCGCACAGTCGCTGCTGTTACCACTGCTTCTGTCCGGCGCTGTGCGTGCGCGGCCTTGGCTATCGATGACGGCCGTCGAGGCAGTGCAGGTGCGCGATGTGGTGGTACAGAGGTGTGCTAGGTTGTGGTGAAGGAGGAGGAAGAGTTAGGGTTAGGATTTGAGGGTTTTCTCGCTCTCTATCTCTCGGCTATTTATATAGCATCTTGCTATATAGAGAACATGGGTCTGGTCTGGCTCGGTTTTGGAGGGGAGGGGGGTTTGCTAATGGTTTTTGTTTTTTTCCTTTTTTCTTTTCTTTTTCTACAAGTAAATAATTATTATGTATATATTTACTATTTTACCAAGTTAACAATTATACTCTTAGGTTTGATTTTTAGGCAATATGTACATGTGTGTATGGTTTTTAATATATACATGTACATATAGATATAGGTTATAAATAATTATAAAGGTGGGCATATTTATATCAATGAATATCTTTTATATATTATATTGCTAATTATAGTAGTATTTAACTTTGGAAATACGGTGACAGAGCCAACTTCGCTGACCAGTTTCTCCTCACTCGTTCAGTCATTTTACGAAATGCTTGACCCGATATGTTCACAATCTATATGTTTTCAAATCCAATTAATTAGTTTGATTGGAATCAAGTTGGATTTCGATTTAAATTGGCTTGAAATCGATAAAAACACTATCCCTAAAATAGGGAATAAATAGTTCGAAAACCTTGAATAGGTAGGCCAATATCTATTAGGGCTAGCATGTTTTAAAAATCCACTTGAACAGTCTTGTAAACAAGCTGACCTAGTTTAAAATCCATCAAATAGATTATTTTATTCTGTATTATATTTTTATGAAAACAGTTCTAAAAATCTAAGAAAAATAGAATCTAAAAATATTAAAAACCCAGATACGGAGTCCGTTTCGACAATCCGGACGACTTGGTCACAACCCAAGGACATCAAATGATGCATACGGATGTTACGAACGAGTGAGCTTTGACGAAACTCGAATTGGTTGCGTGTGCGCAACGAATTCGATACGTATCTGTAAAAAATTATCGTATCCGCCCTTTTGCAAACATTTTAATTACTTCGTGCACATTCGTCATCTAGAGTCAAAACTTGCGCCAACAAGACCGTATCATTTTTCTGGTCCTGTATACCGTGATTGGTCCGATTCTGAGAAGGTTGACCAGAACACTATTTTGGCAGGCCCGTGACCCGATCCAACGGGCGAATTTGTGCACGGCCTACCGGTATCAAACTTTGGACATACGTTTGGTTCGTATCGTCAAAGCAGACCCGTCGACATTTAGTTTGACAACTTTAGAAACCGTAGATACTGGCACGCTTTTTGATGCAAAGCAGGTCCAACGACGGATATCATTTTGATCCAAAATTACCGTTTTGCTCCTGTGTCTAGAATTGGACTTATGGGTAGGCTATCCTAGCTAATTTAACTTCTAAAATATTGGTAATATCTATTTCAGCCCCGGAGACTGTTGTGAGAGTTTGACTTTTATGGCTCGTCGATTGACTGATAGTGTTGGTTCTACGTGCTACCACTAGGCAAGTATACCTTGCCTTTTTTTTGTAGTTTATTTACATGCTTATATTCTTCTTTTTTTTTTACATGTCATTACTAGTTTCTTGCATTGATTGGTGATATGTGTTCCTTCATATTATGCATATTGGTTTAGTTGTCTCGTTTATATCGTCATTGTTCATGGTTTGATATTGTTGTTCATACCAGATTTGTTCTCATATGTACCTTGACTTAGTCTTATTGTGTCGTAGGATGAGTGCATCATAACTGAATTGCTTTTTTTAGTTTCGTTTTTTCTCAACCTGCGAGTCTGTACTAGGGCGAGGGTTAATTGTTTGAACTAACCTACAAGTCTACACTAGGACGAGGGTTAGTTATCTGTTCAAACCTGCGAGTCAACACTACGAGTGAGGATTTGATTATCCGATTGATTGCTTGAAGCTAACTTGAGAGTCCACACTAGGGGCAAGGGTTTGGATATCCGTTGATCTCTTGTCATATGTTTCCTATTTTTCTTCCAGCAGTTCATTTATGTGTAGTTGTTCATAAATTCGTGTATCGGTATTGCTTAGTCTTTTCTTGCTTATATCCTGGATTTTTTTTCATGCATGATAAATTGTTAGATAGGAATGTTTTATGTATCTTGCTAGTCCCTTGAGGACATGATGATCTCTTCTGGTAGTTGATTGCACGGAGTTAGTTAGCTGATCATGATGGTAGTTGTTACATTAGATTCATGTATCTTTCATGATTACATATTTACATCCGTTATTTGTACTCTGCTTGGTAGCCTAGTTTTATAGACTCATGTTATTTTTGGAGTCTAATTTGACACATATGCTAGTGGGCTGCAGACCATGATCCATAATGTTCATTCTTGTTTTATATTCTTCTTGTGGATTGAGATATAGTTTAACTTACCATATTTGACATGATACCCTATTCTTGACAGCGTATACGTATTCGAGTTGGGCTGGAATCCGCTTGATACGTAGCTGGCTTGCGCACGCGCTCGTATACCGAAAAGCGAGTGTGGGTCGTGACAAGTTTTTTTTTAAGTTGAGGCACATTTCCACGGTTGTGCTAGAGTCCGCTTGATACGTAAACCCATGTAATCATGAAAAAACCATACACACATGTACATAGAAATTATTTACTTGTAGAAAATAGTAATTAAGGTACATTGCCATGTTTCTACGATTTCAAAGGCTTGACATATAAAATATAACTTAATTTGTGGCACGACATGGAACAAGGTTGGATCAAGTTGAATATACAGGAGGCTTACAAGTAGTCATTCCTGAGTTGAGTCAAAGGTATGGTAACATAAATAGAAAGTACACAAATTGTAGAACGATAAGGATCCCTGAAATAATAGGCATAAGCCGAGGTAATCCCTAAAACAATGAGAGCTCATCGAGGCAGACCCTGAAACAGTGGGTTCTTCAGAAAAACACTTTAAGTAAGTAATGACCATATAGGACGGTAAGTTGAGTCGAGTCCTGCATGGTTATTAGACAACATATGCACAAGGAATGGCTCTTTAAACAGTGCCCAAAGACGATACTTACTTCGATCCTGGGCGGAGCAAAAGAAAGTAGCCGTGTTGGCATACATCACTCAGATGGGTTATTCAAAATATTTCAGTAGGGCTCGCTACCTGCACTGAAAGGGTCGCCATCTAAGCCTGTCTATTGTCTAAGATAGCTTGTGATGATAGTGACCATTTCATATAAATGAGTTGTATATTTGCGACGATTCGTGTGCATGCCTTAGATTGAGTCAAAAAGTATATGCATAAAATGAATAAGTCAAGGAGTGTATACACGGTACAAATAAGTCAAGAAATGTGCACATGGTATGTAGCACAACATTTGCACCTAAGATTGGCTCGACCAGAAACACGCACTTAGGCACGAGATGTAATGTCGTGAATTGAGTCATTGACACTAAGTTCATGAGTTTATGACGTGCCATTTCTGGAGACGAAATGGGCAGAAGGATACTAAGTTCATGAGTTTATGACCAAGCCATTTTCGGATAAGAAATGGTAGTATATGATTAAGCCATTTTTGGAGATGAAATGGGGAAAGGGCCGTAGGGTGTGTATTGAGTAAAGATACACTATGTTGTGAGGTATGGCCTCGATGATGATACACGAATGGACATTATGGCACAACCACAATATTGGCACTATAAGTTTGGTAGTACGGTTGTAAGATCTTGGAGCACGACCATGATATTGCAACATGAGTAGACTTATAGTTGTAAAATGAATCGATCCTAAGGCAAGATTAGAAAGATAACCAAAATAATATGAAGCACTTACTAAATGAACGCGTTGGTTTTGTATGGATGGACGAAAAGCTCACACCACCATTATGGTTGTGTACTGACCACCCAACAGTTTTCATACGCAGGTTATAGGTACTTGCTCGTCGGGACGAAGCTCGCTTGGATGCGCTGAGGCATGGAGTTCCTTGGCATTTTGAGGCATGCGACCGTGCTGAAGACTTCACCTATACGGGACGTAATTGTAGAAGCATAAAAATAAGCACATATGCACAGAAGCACAGATGACAACACTCACTGCATGTAGTCCACAAAAGCGCACAAGGCAACACATGTTTAAAAGCGCAGACAATAACAAGCCGCAGAAGACGTACAAAGATGGTACATAAATAGAACTTCTATATTAAAAAACATTACTACATCGATCTATTACAAATTTTTCATGATTACATAAAAGGACTAAACACCTAAAGTCTACAAGCGTGCAGTCTTCAGTAAGTGCACGACCTTCCAAATGTGCAGCAGTGTCAGCGCGAATTAATTCCTCGTCAGAACGAGCCACTTCCTAGTTAGATGTAAAGGAACTCTAATATGGCTAATGAAGCAGCTTTTGGCCCGAACGATGAATTTAGCTCCAGCTTGCAATACCACCCGCGGCTCTTCTAACATAATAGGGTGCTCAGCCCCACCCCAATATGGCTAATAAAGCTATTATTGAGTGGGGCAGAGCACAACCTGTGGCTTTTTGGGTTGGCAATCAATCCAAACCCGGTAGCTTGGATTTTGAAGACCTCCAAGATGTTGTTCAGGTTCAAACTCCTGACGCTAAATGCTCAAGAGCATCTCAAAACTCAGCGGTTGTCCTTCTATAAAGCTGCAACTTCTTTGAACGAAGAGGTCTACAACTAACAGCCGACTTGTGTAAGGCCAATGGCCGTTCGAAGCTAAGTCGGGGTCGAGCATGTCACAAAAATAACAAAGAAACTGTGAGCAAAGTGTTGACAAGAAAGCTCCTCTTTATATAGGCTGTGTGTTCTAACCTACGTGCCGCATGACAGCCGGTCAAAAGACTCTAGAGTAATCGGGTGAACCTATGACTCAGCATAATGAATCACATTAAATAGATTCATTTGACTAAGTTACCGCTTTTTGAGCCCCCCAAATGGCGGTAATGAAGAGAATTTTTTTTGACTCATCCGTTCGAGAGCAGTCATTAATTATTCCTACAGAAAATGATTTCGACAAAACTATCCCCTTCAACTCAGAAGCGCAACCACTTTGGTTCTATCCAGAGGCACAGCTCCTTCAGTTCAACCAGAAGTACAGCTCCTTCTCTTCAACCGAGAAGTGCAGCCCCTTCGTAAGTACAACTCCTTCCATCCGTTCCAGAAGTACAGCCCATTCAATAGCTCCATTAGACACCTTGTTGCCTCAATATAGTCTACTCATCGCCTTAAAGCATAGTGACTCCATTGCCTAAAGCAAAGTCTCTTCGTTGCCTAAAACATAGTGACTCCATTGCCATCGAAGCACATTCTCCTTATCGCCTAAAGTGCAGTGACTCCGTTGCATGAAGCACAGTCTACTTGTCACCCTAAAACACAGTGAATTTGTTGTCGTCGAAGCACAGTCTCTCCATCGCCTAAAGCATAGTGACTCTATTGCCCAAAGTGCAGTCTCCTCATCGCCTAAAGCGCAGTGACTCTATTGCCATAAAAGCACAGTCTCCTTGTCGCCTAAAGCATAGTGACTCCATTTTTTGAAGCACAGTCTACTCGTCATCCTGAAGCGCAGTGACTCTATTGTCGTCAAATCAGTCTCCTCGTCGCCTAAAAGTGCAGTGACTCTGTTGCCATTGAACCACGGTCTCCTCATCGCCTAAAGCACAGTGACTATGTTATTGTCGAAGTAGTCTCCTCTTCGCCCCAAAAGTGCAGTGATCTCAAGACCTTATCAGGCGAGTAGCTTATATAAACGTGCAACTCAGTGAGGTGGCATTGTTCCATGTGGACACTCTGGCATCTATATATCTTTTCAGATGTGATCCAATCGGTTTGTTTAAATCGTCGTTTCTAGGATAAGAACAGAGTTTGGTTCTGTTGATAGGGGTAAAATCCTATTGGATAAGAACGAAGTTTGTTCATGTGGACGAGGGCAATATTCAATCGATTTGTTTAAATCATGGCCCCTAAGATAATGACAAAATTCGACTTCAAGGATAGGAACAAAATCTACTCGAGTCCATCCGATCTACATTATTGACCAATAAACGCACACCATGTGTCATTTATTCAGTTATGTTGATAACTACTCGAGATCTTGATAGAAGAGAATCTCAGCATCCTCCATGTGTCAGCTTAGCAGTAGCCCTCAACGTGCAGTCACAACAAGATTCTCTCATATCTCCACGCACGACGTTCCTGCGCGCCAAAGAAATCCTTTTGCACATCGTATATGTGCTCGCATATAAATAGAAGGAGTTTGCCTTCGATCAAGAGGCTTCGAAATCTTTGACAACTTTAGCGTATTCTTGATTGGCAACCCAGAGTTCCACTCACAAGCACCAGAAAGTCAGAGTAAGTTCAACTCGTTGTCAGATCGTTAACAGAGTAAAGGAGCCGCTGTAGTGCTCGATCTCCACCGTTATATTTCCCCAAAATTTTTGTACTTAAATCTTCTATTTAGGAATCGATTGTACTCTTTTACACATTTAATATACATAAGTTCGTATAACCTTTTTTATGGCAAACAAGATGGCAACTCTGCTGGAGACTTTCTTCTCCTCTAACGAGAAGGTGGTAACACAATCTGTCGACAATTTTCTGGGATCTTCTCAAAAGATGTTGTTCATACGTTTCGACCGACAAGCTTTTAAAGATCGCCTCTCTGAAGAGAAATCGAGTCCTTCGAAGCGGTTTATAAAACCGAAGAAGACTCGACGTACCTGGGTGCCAAAGGCTGCTGTGATGAGCAGCAAGGTAGGGGACTGTACTCCAGAACCCTCTGAAGGACGAAGCAACGAAGAAGTCTTCAATTATTGCTGCCGTGCTGCCTCATTCAGTCCCCGCTAGTGCAACGAGGAGTACAGCTCTCCCACTGTAGGTCTGACGAAGGCACAACGCCCGAGGAAGCATGCAGCTACCCACATATGTAAGAAGGCAGCTACGCAGACGAGAAGATCTGTCTTTGACAGAATTGCCTACCCATCGGGTAAGGCTATGTTGGACTCTAAACTTTATGCACCTTTCAGGGTAGCATGAAGAAATCTAATGCAGCACACATCTTGTGCGACCAACGTGCTAAGTCGGACCATTATGTTGGATTCTGAACGCCATGCACATTCTAGGGATGGCATAAAGAAACCTAAGGCAGCACATGCCCTGCACGACCAAAGTGATATGCCAACCACTTAGTTAGATTCTGAATACTACGCACCTTCTAGGGGTAGTAGAAAGAATTCCAGGTTTGTACACGCTTCAAGCGATCAAAGTGCTACGCTAATAGTTGACCAAAGGCCCGGGTTGATAGTTATACGTGCAGCCGATGAAAAGCTATACAAAACTAGTTCGAGTGCTTCGATGCCCCAGTAAGAAAAACCCCGATGTCACTTGAGTGCTCATGTGCATTATTCAAGCCAAGGGGTACATACTATAGAGATAGACTCGTGCAAGCAGCATTATTATGAGTATGGAGTGAGTATGCCTTGGCAACAACTCTCTAATCAGGACCTAAGTATATCTCATGTACAGGAACAGGGAAGAAGGAAGCCACCTTCACGTATGTATTCATGCGCGCAGCTCTCCTGCAAACACGAGATGAATGTAGAAATTGAGGCCTCTGATATGCTCTAGGCGATCTCACACAAGCGCAAGATGAAGAAGGACTGCTGGATGCAACGTGTCTGAAAGGCACACCTGAACCAAGATAACATCAACTGTTGCTGTTGCCAAATAGTAACATCGTTACTGAAGAGGCAGTCCGTCTTCCAAAGACTGTGACCAATGGAGTCCATGCATCAGAGACTAGACAAAAAATATCGAATAAAGAATAAGATGGACTCCTTGTTTTTTTATGTAACGTGGTGCGAGGTTCTTCTTCTCTCAAGAAGCTTTCCAAGAATCCTCTCGCTTTGGCCAATAAATCCAAGGGCCAACCTGGGGGTAGCAAGATTATGGTGCCCATTATGGGTGTGTTCTAACACATGTGCACCAAATATGGATCCCTGTTGCAAGGTCGCTTCAGCTGTAATATTAGCTAGGGGTAGCCAACCCTCTACCATTGATGACAATCCCTCGTTCCAACCCAATGAAGGATTGTATGACAAAGATGCCTCCGTGGGCACAAGCAGCCAAAAAGCTGGGGGTAGCAATTATAACGAGTCTGAGGATGGTTACAATCTACTTGTTTACCCGCGAGATGACGGGACTCATGCATCTGACCCAGAGAGTGAAAGATCTATCGTCCCTTCTATCTATCCGCATATGATGTTCGTTTTCATGGCCGACGGTGACAATACGGAAAGCAGCAAAGGATCCAGTCGTCAAAAACGTATAGAGGACCTGGAGACAGGCCGGAATACTTTAAATGAGACTATACAGGCCTTGACTTTAGTGGTCCTGGAGATCAAGGAGAAATTGACATCCAATGTCCCTGCTCCTGCAAACCAAGACCCGGGGACGAACGGTGGGTCTAATGTGCCTCCCATCTTAAATCAAGCAATTCCACTATCATCTACTCCATCAACAACGGGACTTACGATGTCGAATGACATGCACCAGGCCCTCAAAGAATTGTACGCTCTCTATGATGCCCAAAAAAAGCGATAATCATGCCAAAAGATAGGAATTCGGCAGCCATATCCTGCCGAATGGGATAATATGATATATCCTGCCAAGTACAAGCTGTAGACGCTTGTACCAATTGATGCGAGGAATCTCCTCGTCGATACCTGAGCTACTTCGCCTAAGCGCCCCGATGAAGTAGGACAGGTGGACAATCCAAAATATGTCCACTATTACAGTATGTTCACCATTCAATACACGACTGCTATGTATTGAAAGGGCAGCTCCAACGCCTCATTGGCTCTAAGGTCATCTCACTCGACTACGAGAAAAAGACTGTCACTGCCAACATGGTTACCCTCCAGTTTAGAAGTTTTTCGAGGACAGAGGCTCAAGACAGTGTCGTTCCTATCGCAAGGACGATAATGGAAGTAGTCACTCTTCCACTGGCCCGTGACAATGCTCAAGGCGTCATCCCACTTACAACACCGTAAGGCAAATTTATTTGGATCCATCCCGATCTTTCCCCATACATGATGATGCCTGCAGCGCACTCTGGCAAGGGAAAGAAAGTCAAATCATGTCGTATCGTTTCTTCATCAGGTTCTAGAGGAAGAAATACCTCTACTTGTTACGGCCATCACACCAGATATATCGAAAGCAGGCCCATCTTAAACCCCTGCAGCAGATAAGCAGAAGGAGGTTTACTTTGACAAACCTCTTAGAAAAGATTCGGTAGTAGGGCCAATCAAGCCCTACAACTTCGATATATTGGCACAGCTTGCCAATACTCTAGCTCGGCAGTCACACTTTAAGCTCTTCCATCTCTCCAAAGAGACTCGAGACGCCCTCAGCGAAGCTTTGCAGAACGCTGACTCTTTCTCCACCTAGATGCAACTGCCCAAGGAGGATCCTGCTGTATGCCTACATTGTCATAGTGATTCCTAACATCACCTTCACTCAGCATGATATGTTGCTAAAGAATAATCGGCACAATAGAAACCTGTACTATACAGGATATATTGGTGCCATCAAGGTCAATCGCATTCATATCGACCATGGATCCTCACTCAATATCATCCCCCGGAGTCTTCTCCAAACCTTGGGAATTCCTATGCATCGACTGACCGCATCAAATACTACAATCAGTAGTTTCAACGTTGGAAAGAGCGAGCCCATGGGCAAGATCTGACTGAAATGCTAAATAGGTGACCTCCAGACGGATGTGACCTGTTACGTCATTGATGCAGATATAAACTATAATATGCTGTTAGGACAACCATGGATTCATGAATACATGATCGTGCCTTCTACTCTCTATCAATGCATAAAGTATGTGGCCAACGATAGGACTATCAAAACTGAGTTCGCTGTCATCGACCCGTTCCAAGGCCTCGAAGCATACTGTACGGATGCAGATATGTACAAATCAGTCCCATGGGATAATGATGTTAATAATGCTGACGATGAGGCAGATACTGCTTCAGAAAGCATAGCTATGGCCGAAGAACCACTGAGGGTACGATTGAGGGGGAAGCCCCCCCAAACATCAATACCTCTTATCATTAAACTTTGAGGAAAGGCTCCTGCTCGTTCCTATTGGGGATATATACTAAAAGCATCACTTTTGTAGTAACCTTATTTCTTTAAATTTTGAATGAGAATCATATGGGCAAAATGTTTGTATATTGTATTTGTTGCAAGTGTTAATACAAATGTATGATATTCTATATTGTAGATAATGTGGTGTGTGGTGTCACACAGAAGATCATATTATCAGTTCCCTATGGAATATATAAATAATTCACAACCTAGATGGACTTGGACAATCTATTGGAAAGGTTGTAGTGTAATCTAGTATTAGTTTATCTTGACTATAGGTTTACACTAGTACACTTTGTGTATATTGAATGGGACCACTTGAGGTTGTTCTCTTTGTACTGACTACATAAGAGAACAAACACCTCTGTTATTATGGATGCTTGTGCTCTTAATCCAGATATAATAACAGACATGTATATGCAGCGTGTATTACTTTGACTCATGAAAGAGTGAGATTCATTATGGGTCAACAACCTCTATGAATTGGGTAATAATATTATATATGATGGGCTATTGATTATAAATGGAATCCATGTCCCGATACATCGGGTTGATGATGTCCCATTAAGGATCTCA
>JANAVB010004643.1:0-46267 GCA_029216955.1 Iris pallida | reverse complement strand
ATGACTTTCTGCTGATATAGCCAGTTTTGTAAGCTCTGTTTATTATTCTTGAGCTTGATCGAACATGTGTGGTACAGGGCGGGCCGACTGTATTGCATATTGTTCATTTATTATGTTACTCTCTTAGTGGATTGAGATATAGTTTTGAGTGGCCATGATTAGACCTATTATCATAGTCTAGACAGCTTATATGTATTCGAGTTGGGCTGGAGTCCACTTGATATGTAGCTGCTTGCGCACCACTCGCATCCTGAAAGCGGGTGCATGTCGTGACAGTTTGTGAGATATCTCTCAAAATGTTCTCAATACCATAACGTGCAATATAATGGACATACTCACACTCGATTGTCTATTGCCAAGATGCAAATAGATTACACATATAACAAGTTAAATCCACGGTGTCAATAAAGAACAGCATCAATCTCAATCTAGAAGTCAATCAGACATTCATCCAATCTAGAAGTCAATGAGAATCAGTACAGAGTGCGCTACTACGAGCCACTATCTAGAATCTGGACATGTACGGTACATGATACCCATGACAGGTTACTATCAATCAATGATGGGTAGATAATAATGTACTGGACAATAAAATCTGGAAAGCATGGCAAACAATCATGGCATGTGAGAAGAGATCAATAGAAACATATCATGGCATGTCGAAAATCAAATAGGAAACTATTATGGTATGTAAGAGAAATCAATAAAGATAAGTACATGACATATCATATATTAGTGTCAAGTATATATAAGGTGTACAATTATTCCTACTATACAAGGTCATCTAATCATGTTAAGAGTTCATTACAATCGAAGAAATACCAGAACGGACAAAAACGGACAGAAACGGGCAAAAAGACAAAATAGCCTAACCGGATCATCCGGCAGATTACTGCGGATTACCTACAGATTTTTTCGAAGTGTCACAGCAAGTTTGTGGAGCAAATTCGGATTTTCCGAAGTGTCACAGAAAGTTGATTTTTGAAAACTCAAAACTTGTTTCGGCCATAAAAACGTCGTTTTAAATCGGAATTCGAATTTTTAAAAGTCAAAATGCATAGAGAATTTCCTACAACATGGAATCATTAGATTTTACTGATCTTGAAAATTGAAAGATGAATACCTCAAAATACTCAAAAATTATCTACAAACTCAGATCTACGCAATACCATCGATCAAAACTAAAAGTGCTACGTACTAAAGATGTTAAAAATTTAGAGAAGCATATTATAGAACAATAAAACTTTAATTTCAATAGAAAACCAAAATACAACATGGTCATATCACTTTTGAGCAAGATGTACTTGCCTAGGTTTTAGCAACCAACCCTAATATTCCACTCCACCACCAAGAGGGGTTCTGAAACCACACTCTAGGCCTCAAGGCCAAGCTTTCCTAAGCTTGAGGAAGAGGAAGGAGAGTGAAGAGGAAATGAAGAAGGAATGAAAGAGAGGAGAGAGAAAAGTGAGAGGGTATATATAGAAGGGGTGAATTAATCGTGACCGTTGGATCGTGATCCAGTACAATCTAAGTCAATCTTGGCCATCCAAAAAAAATTAAGTATCCATTGGATAATATGGTGCATCTATACATTTACAAAAAATCTAAACACTATTCATTAAAATTTTCAAAACTATTCACAAAATATCGAAAATACTATTCACGAAAATATCTAAATAAAAATATCTAAAACGTGGAAAACCTGTCCAGACGGTATGCCGTCGGTATACCCGGTACACCGTCGGTAGCCGGTCAAGAGAAAATCTACAATTTTAGAAAATTTTAAAGCATTCCAAAAACCAAAAAAACGAAATACAATACAAATTTGTATCCTATATAAAGATATTGTGAGATGAGTCTCACAACTCTCCACAACTTAGAAAATTCCATCATCGAATTTTCCTAAAGTCGGTCGAGCAAAAATACATGCTAAACAATGTAAAATCATCATCGAAAGAAAATATCCCGTGTACAAGTGATATTTGAGATACAGAATTTAAATACAAAAAATAATAAATACATACATATATAATATAAAATAAAGAAAACTAGGAGGCATATGGAATAATATACCCCTGAGTCATTTGAGTAGGGATTCGTCCTCGCTTGCCTATGCAGACTCACAAAGTACAGGGGTCAAGCCTCGAAGTAAGTCGGTATCAACAACTCAATCGAGAATATGACTCCGATCCAGGACGCACCTTCGTAGTCGGGATACATGATGGATATCACATATCACGAGATATGAAGGCAGAAGAGTGGTACGAGAAACTCGCCTTCACTCGTCGAATAAGTCGAGGTGACCATGCACTCCGGGTATAAGTGGAATACAAGGCCGTCGACGAAACCCAAGAAAAGAATGACTGAAGTAACACCTCAGAGGCTTACCAACAATTTGACTGCCCTCAGCCAACATCTGCTATATGATAACAAACTCTTTCTACCCATGCATTGGGGCTACTGCTCCGACCTGCTACTGATTTTACCTGACTTACTCGACCTAACAAACTGTGTCAAATGCGACATTGAAACTGCTGAGACCGTGTCGGAAGGAGATGCTGAACATGGGATCGGCTGACTTGTTGGCTGAACTGATTAGAGTGGAGTGAACTGAGCTACCAAGATGCTGAGATGGTACTGGTACCTAACTCTATAGAGTGGGATCTGATGCCGACATACTGCATAAAATGAAAGAAGGCGGAGCAATAAAATCCTCAAAAGAAATAATAATGGGGGTCCTGAAGGATAAGGACACGTGACATCAATAAGGACAGGAATAGATCAAGGATATGCCAAGCATGATACAGTTCAAGGAAAGTAAAAAATACGATAAGCAAGGTGAAATCAAATGAAGACAATATAGGATTAGATTCTAACAAGATGAATCCCCCACAAGTCTGAAGGCAGACCATGGGCCACCAAAAATCTTGTCACACACCAGAACCAGAATACTGGAGAACGGGGGCGAAACAAAGCCAACTACGTATATTAGTACGCCAGTACCCCAATATGCGATCAAAGCTGTCTAGAAGCCATGTGGGTGGACTCTAGCATGCCACTGACGACTCCTATGGTCGAACAAAACCTATCTCAATCCAATCAACAAAATAAGCAATAAAGAGTAAATCACATATGATATGGGTAAGGCGTCCCAAACACAAATACATACATAATCATGAGAGTTGACATAATGAAAAGATACATCAACTGAGTATACCGAAGATACATAATAGCCATGGTCCAGAATATACATCTACGTCGTACGAAGACGGAGGAACAAAACCCAGATATAAGGACTAATACATGTCCTTGGCTAAACACCACCAAATGAAAGTACAGCAATGGAGTGGGAGATAAGGTACCCACTCGCCAATCCATGTCGGTCCTCGAGTGCGGACCATCCAGAGAAGAAGACGGTAGATCCTCGGAATGAAATACGAAACCTGGCCATGCAAAACCAGTGGGGTCAGACCCCAAATAGCTAGTACCATAAGAAAAACTCGAGGTGAACGACAAAGCCCAACACAACACACAATAACACAATGCCATAAATAAATAAATGCGGGTCAAACCAGTGCGATACCAATGCACGTATCTCGAGAATAGAAATAACTGAATGAAAAAACTGAATAAGGACTTAGGAACTACTCGAAGTTGGAGCCACAACCCTTAAACCAAACAAGAACCGGGGTTACAAAATATTTTTCGAGCAAAACTTAGCCTCTGGCCACTCACCGACACAAAGAACATATAAAGTAACGCACAACCAAAGTGCACGGCCAATTATTGCCTACGGCTGCTATCATTAACTAACTAGGGTTGTCACAAACCTAATTACTAGAATACACGTTGAGGAACTTCACTACCACCTACGCTGTAGTAACTCGGATGGCCAAGGGGGCGACGACAGTAGAAAGAAAAGAAATACAACCAATCAATAATCTCTATCAGTAGTAGATAACTACTCAATCAGTAGAGGTCAGGGGCCCACGCCAATCGGGGTTATCCCTACCACTGTGGGGGCCCATAGCGACCCAAGTCACGGTAGCAAGAGTGTCCTCCCTCCCAATGATCTATATGAGTTTACTAGTCAATTACCTATAAGATCCATTTTCAATTCTCAAGTCGTGGACACTCAAGAATCGTCCTATAATGACGATCCATGGGTACAAGTCATTTGCGAGATATCTTTTACAAATGTTCTCAATACACATTATGCGTGATACAATGGACAATACTCACACTCGATTGTCCATTGCCAAGATGTAAATGATTAGACATATAACAAGTTAAATCCACAGTGTCAATAAGAACATGCATTCAATTTCAATCCAGACGTCAATCACATTCAATCTCAAAAGTTAATCGGGAATTAGGACAGTAGTGCGCTACTATGTGCCCTATCTAGAATCTGGACATGTACAGTAATAATGAGTACGCCATGACAGGCCTATCGATCAATGTACGATTAGACAATAAATGTACTAGACAATAAATATGGAAAGGCATGGTAATACATACCATGGCATTGAGAAGAGATCAATAGGAAAACATATCATGGCATGTCGAAAATCAAATAGGAAACTATAACTTGGTATGTAGAGAAATTAATAAGATAAGTACATGACATAAAACAGTTTATGAACATATATTAGTGTAACACCCAGTTTTCTAAAATGAGGGTAATTTTGAAATTTTGTAATTTTAGTCTTTTAATAATGATATTTAAATCATGATATGATTTTTGGTAATTTTAAATTATTTAAAACTATTTTAAATTATGACTTATGATTTGGTGTTTTGATAGCGTAACCTTGGAGACTAGTTGACCTAGAGCCTAACATGTTATTGGGATACTTATTTGTCATTTTAGCCTAGAAGGTATTTTGTCATTTTTAGGGTTATTTGAATTTAATATAATTTATTTGAATTTATGATTATTTTGAGTCGATTTGAATGATGGTTGAATAGGTTGACTTTGACTAGTGTTGACTTAGGAGACTGTCCTAGAAGCTAACCTAGGTCATGACTACTTGGTTAGAGTGTGTAACCCTAGCTTGACCTAAGTTAGTGATATCAAACTCATTAGAAATTATTAGGAGAAAATAGGAATTTATTAGGCTAGTTAATGGCTTGTGATTTCACAAGTCAGATTTATGACTTAAGCCCATAGAGGCCCAAAATCCAACACCATGTAAACCCTAACCTAGCCCAACACCCCCTTGGCTGGCCACTTAGGGATTCCCTATCTATTTAATGACTCCTAGAAGTTAGGCTAGCCTCCCTTAGAAACTTGCAAGTTTGAAAAGAGGTAAGTCCCCAACTTCAATAATTCCTAGAAAATTCATTTCAATTCCTTTTCCACCCAACCAATTGCAATAGGTTCTAAATTTATTCTACTTGCTGTTGGTATTGAGAAATTTTAGGGGAGAAACAATTGGGAGAGTTTTGGAAGCTTGAGGATCCACTCTTATGGGGCTTTTTGAGCCTTTGCAAACCCATAGGTAAATTCAAATCCACCATAAAATACTATTTTTTTGCATATCAGGAAGCCCTAGGCCTACCCTAACTGTAGGTATAGCTAACCCTAGGTTTCGAGTCCGATACGTGTCCGTATCGGATACGTATCAGTCCATGTATATAGGTGTTTGAGGAAATGCCCCAAAGGGCATTTCGATTTGATTTCAGGAATGTATTTGAATAGGAAATTAGATTTTAACCTTGCTTAGGGGATTCTAGTGTCCTGAGTCGATTCATGTGTTGTGTCGTATCGGTTTGGACACACGAACACGCGGGTGTACCACACGCGTGCGAGCAGTGTGCTTCCCCTGCTGCTCGGGGTTGATTGTGCCATGGACACGCCACTTTGACACGTGATTTTGGACACCCACAAAGGGGCACTGACTGACACCACGTGTGTCAAGTTTCAACCTCTCGTGTCGAGTCGGATACGTATTTGGGCCCGTACTGGGTTACACTGACACAGTTCACGTGGATTTGGATTCGGATACGTACGTTTTGACACGACACGGCGGCACATCGACACGAGTCAGGGTGACACAGTCGTAGCCTAACACTTGGCGAACTCGTAGGTGAGTGCACGTGACACGAAGTGTCCTGTGTCGTGCTCTGGACACGGCTGAACCGTGCACGAGGATTGGTCCAGTTTTGTACTGTTTTGGGTTCGGGGCTTTGGACACGGCGGTGTCCACTTGGGTGGACACGAACGACTCCTGTGACACGTACACATGTGCTAGATTAATTACCAACCAATTATTTTGCATATTAATATGGTTTTAATGTTTGAATTCAAGCTTCCCAATTGTGACTGATACATGCAGTTTAATTGAATTTCTGATGTTTCATTCCTATTTTAAACTGAATCCTGAATGTTTATTTGCCATATTGATTCACCTACATATGTACTAACTACTACTAGTTCAGATTTATAGATTAGATTAGGTTTTATGATCGTGTAATGGGTTTTCGAAGAGTGGACTGATACACAGTCTGGGAAAATCTGGATTTAATCCCTGTTTTTGAACTGTTATTGATTCCTTTCATTTCCTGTTAAAAAACAAATTTTGTAAGTTCATTTTTCTTTTTGTTATTTCCCTGGCATGCTTGTTCACTGTTAGAATTGAATTCATGTAGTTAGGTTTTCATTGAAGAATGGTTTTCAATGGTGTGATTGGATTCGAAATGGGGATTAATTGCATGATAACTGATACTTAGACTGATACCTGATACCACATTACTTTTTTTTTTCCATTCCTGAACATTTCAATCCTATTTAATCGATTGTTTCAATTACCAATGTTCCCACATTTTGTTTGTTCATGTTTTAGCTTAATATTACATTCAAATTGGGCTTTTGTTGAGAATGGGATATTTAGTCAAGGAGTTGATTTGAATTTCATGACTGGGGACTTTTATCTCATTTTCCTGTAACATGAGACTATTTCCAGGTTTCCCCTAATTGTGTTAGTTGTGTACATAGTTGAATTCAAATGAGGATTTGGTTTTAGCTGACTGTTTCCAGATTTTTCCTATTTCCTGAGAATGATTCATTCATTCCTGAATAATGAGCATTGATTCATTACCTTAACTGAGAAATTATTCTCTTAAATATCCTGAACTGATTTTCTTTTCCTTTTCGAAACTGTAATTGAAATAATTTCCTAAAATCTGAGATTAGTAATGTACTTGTCTTGTTTTTTTCCCATTCAATAGGTTAACTCACTGTTCTTGTTAACTGTCAAGCTATTTCATTCCTTCTTTTTCTTCTGAAATGAATGTTGATTCATAGTTAACTGTCTTTGATTCATTCCTGTTAAAACTGATTGAAGGATTGGTTGTGTGGGATAGGCAATGGGGTTCGAAATTAAATGATTCATGTACTGTCAATTAATTTCATAAACCTGACATTGATTCCCTTCTTTAAACTAAATTCTCATGTATAGTTCACTGTTCAGGTTACACAAATTCCATGACACACTCACTGATTTCCAGTACACTGTTTACCTATTCCCTGTTTTACACTGTTAGCCATTAACTAGTGAACAGTCAAATAGTTCAATATCAACTGTCTTGATTTTTCCTATTAGAACTGTCATGTGATTCACACTAACACCCTTGCATATTTCCTTCTCACTAACACTCCATGTACACTCACTATTTTTCCAGGCTATACCCTCACTGTTCCAGGTTTATACCATGCCACACTGTCTTGTATTCACACACACATGTCTATCTCACACTCTCTTGTCTCACAACACACACACACTCTAATTTGCTTTGACACTTTCATATCAACCCCACACACACACATGTACACAATCACTTGCCTATTTCCTATCCTTCTATGTATATGTATCTATACACATGTATATATATATATATATATATATATATATATATATATATATATATATATATATATATATATATATATATATATATATATATATATATGAGATGCATATTATAGGTAACCTATATGCAATGTGTATTTCTATATTAGATTATATAAATATATCTATGAGTGTATTATATATTAGATATATATTGTCATGTGTATATATGATTTGTAGGTTGGTTAGGCATGGTATTGCCTAATAACCTATAGCCTAGGCTCTTAGCCTATGGGTGTATTTGTTTGTCAGTATAGAGTCTAGATAGACTTGTATAGCCTTGTTAGACCTATAATAGACTAGTTAGACTATAGACTTGGTTGACCTAGTTTGACTTCTAGAGTTGACCAAGAGTTGACTTTGGCCTAGATTGACCTAGATTCATGTAGAATGCATTGTAGTGCATCTTATTACCATTCTGGACTTGTTGTGACTTGTACTGTTCTAAATAGGAGCCAGACACCACTCCTCGGACAGTACTTTCATCTTGGACATTCAGATAGCAGGCGAGTACATTCTCTGATCTTTTCATACCTGTCTGGACTATATTCTTGCTCTAGATTACTTTACTCGATGCTGACACGTATCTTCACGGATTAGTACTATATGGATCCTTTCCTGAGATGTTATCCCTCTACGGGTGCATCGGGTATTTCATGTTCATGTACTTTATCATGTGCATCAGGTACTCCTTGTACTCGTACTAGTTCATGTACTTACATGTTCTCATGTGCCTTCATGTACTATCATGTGTCTCATGTACTACTCATTACATGAGTTCACGTATCTTTAGCTGTATTCATGTGCCAATAATGTAACTTGAATGGATCCTTATGTATTGATTGGGGCGGGGTGAGTAGAATTGGTTATGTGATCATTATCCCCAGTAGGTATTCATGTGCCTCTTAGTTGTATTCATGTGCCCCTAAGCCGTTTACATAACCATATTGTACTATAAATCACTTAGCCACTTACAGTCTTTACTTATCATGTATTTACTTCAGTTACAAATATCTCCTGTTTTTCCGTACTTCTTTTCCAGTATTTCCTGTATTTTACTCTATTGCATGCTTTATACCCCTAACCTGTTATGAACTATTTTGAGAGATATGTGCTCGTTTCCGTCCTGATTGGACCTGTTGAAAATTTTACAGAGGACGAGGAGGAGGCCTGCTTAGATACTTTCTATGGGACAGCCTTAGAGGACACTTGCGATCCGGACTTCCAGTAGGATCCCTTAGCTGTAGAGACTGTTGCTCCATAGATATCTTTATCTTATTTCATAGTATTGGAGATTGAGTTGTATATTTGGATCTGTATTATTTCTGGATGTTAGTGGAGTTTATCTAGACACTTAGCTTTCTTTCTATTGTATTTCCTGTAGATTTGGATCTTGCATCTTTTATATCATTCTATCTTATCGTATTCTACCTTAGATGTGATTGAGATATATTCTGCTATGTCACCCCCATTCGGGGAGTATAACTGTTTATTACCTTAAACTGTTAGATGTTGTGACCTAGGACAGCGTTCTACCGCCGACACTGCGGCGTAGGCTGGACGTACCCACGTCTCGTGCCCTTACTCTAGGGTACGGGTCATGACAATTAGTGTCAAGTGTCTATAGGGTGCACAATCATTCTCTAACTATACAAGGTCATCTAATCATGTTAAGAGTTTATTACAGTCGAAGAAAATATCAAAAATAGACAAAAACGGGCAAAAATAGACTAACCAGATCATCCGACAGATTACTGCGGATTACCTACGAATTTTTTGAAGTGTCACAGCAAGTTTTGTGGAGCAAGTTCGAATTTTCCGAATTGTCACAAAAACTTTATTTTTGAAAACTCAAAACTTGTTTCAGCCATAAAAACTTCGTTTTAAATCGGAATTCGGATTTTAAAAAGTCAAAATTGCATAGAATTGAATTTCCTACAACATGAAATCATTAGATTTTACTGATCTTGAAAATTGAAAGACGAATATCTCAAAATACTCAAAACTATTATCTACAAACTCAGATCTACGCAATACCATCGATCAAAACTAAAAGTGCGACGTACTAAAGATGTTAACAATTTAGAGAAGCATATTATAGAACAATAAAACTTTAATTTCTATGGAAAACCAAAAAAACAACATGGTCATATCACTTTTGAGCAACATGTACTTGCTTAGGTTTTAGCAACCAACGATAATATTCTACTCCACAACCAAGATGGATTCCGAAACTACACTCTAGGCCTCAAGGCCAAGATTTCCTAAGCTTGAGAAAGAGGAAGGAGAGTGAAGAAGAAATGAAGAAGAAATAAAAGAGAGATGAGAGAGAAAGTGAGAGGGTATATATAGAAGGTGTAAATTAATCGTGACCGTTGGATCTTGATCCATGTCACAATCTAAGTCTATCTTGGCCATCCAAAGAAAACCAAGTATCCATTGGATAATAGGGTGCATCTACACTATTCACGAAAATATCTAAATACTATTCATTAAAATATCCAAAACATTATTTACAAAATATCAAAAACACTATTCACGAAAATATCTGAAAACAAAAATATCTAAAATGTGGAAAACCTGTCCAGACGGTATGCCGTCGGTATACACCAGTACACCGTCGGTATGCCGACCAAGAAGAAAATCTACAATTTTGAATTTTTTAAAGCATTACAAAAACCAAGAAATTACGAAATATAATACAAAATATGTATCCATATATAAATACCGATACTATGAGACGAGTCTCACACTTACTCACATAGTTAGTATAGATTCTTGACTCTTGTACATGATATAATCCACTCACTCTTCTTGCTCTTGTTTACAGTTTTACCATGCCATGCTACTTTCATGTACACTTTACTTATTCTCGTATATTCTCTTATTTACTGTCACATAGTCTTTATCATTTACTGGAAACTATTGTTAGTGATGTGCTCGTTCCAATCTTGCCTAGATAAATATTTTTAGGTAATGTTACGCCCCACACTCTGGACTTTATGATGACATATCTCGACGTTCTCTTAGATAGTGAGTTGACCTCTTGAGAGCTCTAGGCCATATTCTTTTCTAGATTTATGTCTTGTTCATCGGATATGTCTCCGATACATTTCTTGACATGTATGATTATTTACTAGATTCTATTGTTGTCTTTCTTTCATATCTTCCTTAGCTGTATGTGATTTGAGTACATGATGTTTAGTGGATCATAGAACAGTTCAGATATATTGTTGGGTACTTGACAGCGTACTACCGCTGATACTATAGCATAGACTGGACGTGGCCCACGTACTCGTGTCCGAATATCCGGGTGCGAGTCGTGACACATTTTTATGGTGGCCCATGTAGGTCTGTCTTCGCAACTAGCGCAAAGTTATGGTAGTACTTAGGCTTAGCCGTACTACTGTGAGCCTGCCTTAGGATAGAGATTTTATAGTCATAGAATATTTTAGAAGATTTGGTACTCAATCACATATTAGGATCTCTTGATAGATTCCAGGGATGACCCTTGAGAATCTTATTCTGAAACTCTGTTGAGTCTATTTTCACTTGCTTTTGCTCATCCTAACTTTTGAATATATGTCCGTTGTCGAACCCAATTCTTGTGTTGACATAGGGTATACGGACTCTGGAAGGAACAAGGAAGTGGAAGTTGAACTTATAACCATTTGAGTAGAGAAGAGAAGAAGACTAACAAGACCTTATGAATGAGGGTTAAGAATTATTTAGGTTATATTTAAGGAACTTGAATTTTGACCAAGATATCATAATTGGGGCTTTAGGGTTGGTTGAAATATGTTTGAGAAATAAACGGGAAGCCACAAAGGAAACTCAGAGAAAACAAAACAAGAATTGCATGAACAAGCTGGAAATTACCTATGAATGTATTATAATTTTGGACAAATAAGAGGATAGTATTGTATGGATTTGTGACAAAAAAAATTATTAAGGAGGAGTTCTATATAATTTTTATAGTGGTAAGAGCCACTTAGAGATATATTAAATAGTCTTTCTTGCTTGAATAGCCAAGAAAGTGGCACTAGATACAAATATTCTACAAGAAAGGATTTCCAGAAAAAAAAATATATATAAGGAATGGTTGAGACAAAAATGGTAGAAGGGTTGGCATAGATTTATAGGAGTGGTGACTGAGAATTAGATTAGGGATACTTAAGAGTTATAATTTAGTTGGAGGGTTTTGTAATGCCCCGCTCCGTACGGTGCATTACGCTGAAGCGTTGACTCAAAGAGTCGCGTTGACCGAAAGAAATGTATCGATGCGAATCGATACGAGAGTTACGTTGTCCCGAGCAACGCATCGAACTAAATCGATGTGAAGAGTTGCCTTGTCCCAAAAGAATGCATCGAGTGAATCGATGCGAAGCGTCGCATTGCCCCGAAGGATGAGTGCGTTGAATCGGCTCGAAGATTCTAAAAAATCGAATCGACCAAGGCGCAAGTCCGAATCAATGCAAGTATTGATTTTTGATGGTTTCATGTGCAGGCTATACGTTTACGCGAAAATATTAGAGGTCGACATTTCGCCTATTTTGCGATGGGTCCGCGAAACCAAATCGTCGCCTTGCGATGGGCTGGGACTTGGGCACGGTAAGCCAAATCGGACGTATAATTCAATGAAGCACGAAGTGCTCGAATGGCTAAGTCAAGAGAGTGGCCATGCAACGAAGTTATGAGATCGAGCCGCATCGACTCGGCGAAACGATAAGGCGTATCGACTCAAGGTGGGAGGATTGACTCTTCTTTTTACTCCTTCATGCGATAAGTCAAAATATATTATTATATGCTAAGTTAACCTATCGATGCCACGGGCGTGGTCCGATCGGAAGATAAATCGTAGTGTGAGTTGAACACTAAGTTAGAACAATTGAAATGAAACGTGCATCAAATGCACGAGTCGCTATGGAACATTGGATATCGCGAAGGCGAGCGCCTCGGTGCGCAAGCCGCAAGAACATAGGATAACTGTACTCGGTGAGTGCCTTAGTACACGAGCCATTCCGTGCCTTCGCGCACGAGTTAGAAAGGCTAGAACATCGAAAGACAATAGGCGACCATCCTAGCGCGCAAGCCCCGAACATTGAACACTAAGTTATAGAACATGGAAATACGGCTTCGATGCGTGCACCAAGTGTACGACGCAAGGGAAAAGATGATAATGTGTCGAAACGTGCCTACGTGCACAAGATCATAAAAGATGGCTTCGTTGCGAAAGAATACAGTTGTGGCATGAATGTGGCAGAACTGTCGGAAATGACATGATGCCTCGAAAGGTGTTCAGGACCTTCGGGTCGTTCGGTTGACGAACATTGAGTTGAGGCATGATGCCATCGAACATTGAAACGAAGTATGAATCGTAAGAACATAGAAAGTTAACTAAAGAAATACGAGATGATAAAGTCTGAGTCTCGGACTCAAGACTATGCTTGGTTGTTTGAATAACAAGGGCGTTGCATGGTCGAATGGAATGGACGAGAGATAATTGAGATATCTTCCGTGCACAGAATGTTCCCTCCGAACGGGTACACCGGGGCACCGGGACCGTTCGGCCTAGGAGGGATATAATCTTTGATAGGCGCACATCTGTAAAATGTCCGATTAGCACCCGATTACATATGCGAGAAGCCGCAAATAATGGTATGCAGCGGTAAGTTTCGGTTGTTTGGGACAGCAACCCAACCCGTGAAACGCCGGGCTACCCAAATTCGAGAAAAGAAGAAGAGAAAAGAAAGTAAGGAACTCCTTTAGTCCATTCCGGCGCGGATACGCCAAGACCTTCATATAGCTAAAGAACGATGGGTTGAAAGTGTAGGCACGTATGTGTCCCGCACACGTAGATCCTGCTTAAAGATGCACTTATAACATGACAGGGAAGAAATGGGGCATATTCACCTTGCGTCGGTGCAAGGACGAGTGCGTCGACTTTGTAAAAAGTTGCGCTACGAAACAAACATGAGATTGCTTGCCTACTTGCCTATTTAATTCGAATAACATGCTAACATGCTTTACGCTTTCGAATATGCCATGAAATCGACCCTAAGGAGAATATAGCAGGATCATAAGATAAGTTGCATGATTCAACATAAATACTACAATATCGGTTTAGAAAGAAGATCTTTGCATCAGTACATGCGAGGACGAACGTACTGATCCTCCACCAGCTTTCATGCAGGGTGCAGGGAATGGATTGCTCACGGCAAAGCGTCGCTTGAACGCATTGAAGCTTGGAATACCGAAGCGTATTGAAGCGTGCGATCGCATGGACGCTCGGACTTGCAACAGGATTGATGCGGCCGGGGTATAGAAGGCATGATGTATGGAACGGTAAAATCCTTTGTGGGCAAGAGAGAACCTGAGTGTTGTAGCCAATCTGGCATATATCGTTGGGCTATCGAAAGCCTTTGTAATCTCAGTTTCGAATATCAAATAAAGAGAATTGTTTCGTATACTCTATTTTCCTTTTGTTGTTAATATCAATGCAAAAGATAACCATTTGAGAACTTGTCATCTTGCCTTATACGAGCGCAACTCCAGGCTCGTGCGGTATCACGCCCCCTACGAGGACGATGATTCGGGTGATTCCGGGTTGGGACGTGACAAATTGGTATTAGAGCTCTAGGCTCAATTTCTTCTGGACGCTCGCTTCATTACAATTCTAAAAGTTGCCCACCGCTTAAAATCACTCTTGACTCTACTCGACGTCGTACTGGATGTTCCATACAATAAGTCTAATACTAATCGTATAATTTTGCCACATGTGTTTTAGAAATTACATGATGTTTGCTAAGAAAGTCGCGAAGGGTTTATTGAATTAAGTTCAACGAGCCGTGAATTGTTAGTTGCTGCAAGTACAACAAATTGTGAAATGCGATTTGAGATGTTGTTGTAATGTAACATGTTGAATGAGAAATAAAACGATACACGAAGTGCTTTCAGTGGTGAATATTGGTTGTACCAATGTGGAAACTAAATATTGTGCTGCAATAAAAGTGATAAGTCAATATCGAATGTGTTGAACGGATTTGAGCATTGACTTTGAAAGTCGGAAATAAATTGTGGCACAATATGCAACGCGTGTCGAAGGTAAATTGTTGCACGTGGTGCAACGCAAATCAAAGTAATCATTGCACGAAGTACAAGGGAGATCAAAAAATAAATCGTTGCACGAGATGCAAAGGAAAGAACTAAAAATCATAAATCGATAGAATGAATCGTTCGGTTGCACATCGAACTTGTGTTGGCAAATGAAAACATTGGTCGAGTTGTGTCGGATTTGATTGAATCAAAGTTACGGTTGTGATCAAGCACGATCACTGCAGAAATCGTGAGTCGGAAGAGATTGTTGGTTTGTACGAAGTATAATGCGAGGGAAATGACTTGATTTTCGATGGTATATGCCATACCACGTAGGCGATGAATGACTCAATTCTGAGTGGTATATGGTATACCACTTGTGCGATGAATTGCATCGACGTGTTATGAGAAATGTGGAAGGTTTGTCCACAACGGACGGGAGAGTACCGAGACTCGATTGGAAATTTGTATGACGGTATGTTGATACAAGTGTTCTTCGAAAATCGGTTGGGACGATAAGGAGAGTACTCATATCAATGAATGATACGTCAGACGAAAATGATAAGTCGGTCGGACGATCGAGACTAGCAGAACAATTATGCCTTGACGCAATAATCGGATCGACGGAAAAGGGAAAACTCGAACTTACAAATGAGTCACACGACTTGCGTTCTCGATTGAAATGTTGCGCGAGGCGAATCGAATCGCACGACTTGCGATTTCGATAGAAATATAGGGCGAGGCGAATCGAATCGCACGACTTACGATCTTGATAAAAATGTTGGGCGATACAAATTATAATCGAATTGCATGACTTGTGATCTCGACAAAAATGATAGAATACACGAGCCGAAATCGGATCGCACAATTTGCGACTTCGGTAAGAAAGTTGGTTGACGCGGGTAAATAGTGCCTAAGAGATAGTTGGTTACGTTACGGCGAAACTCATTTGAGTACGACTGAAAAACACGTGAAACTTAGAGGGCAAGATCGTATGACTTGAGGGTTCGATGTTGGATAATCGGTAACTCAGTTACGCAATCAAAGTATAGCGGGATGCAGCGAATCGGAAAACGAGTTGATGCGTATGGAAAAGTTTATTGCGAACTTGGATATATACGATGCGAGTTAAGTTGACGTTGAAACGGATTCAAAGTTGACCCTTACGCTATCGAAATTGATACGACGTATCGAGATCGATACATAAGAAAATGTAAGCATGATGTGAGAATACATAATGGAGTATGCCTCGCGCTATCAAAATTTTGTAAGTAACAATACGTGAAGAAACGAACCGATTGATCATGAACTTTGTGATTGATCAAGACGAGACTATAAGTCATCAGCGATTGCTCGATGCGTATAGCATCTCGTGTGTCGACCGCAATTAAGATAGACTCGAACTCAATACGAGTAGATGCATCGTGAATAGTAGAATTATCGATGGTAGTGCATGACTTTACTTGGAGGATAGTTGCGCATCAGTTGCGCCGATAGAAACAATTTTGTCCGAAATTGGATAGTCGCATAGAAATCGTCGGAACGTGATTTGGCTCCGAAATAAGATATAGCATGGTTCGTAGTAAACTGTCCTTCGATGATGATCCACAATTATCGAGCATAGCTTCGGGGCAGCTGACCCTAGAAGACTTGACCGCCAAATTAAATCGAATGTTACAGACCCGTAAGATGACCCATGCGATATCGCATAGGAGATTGCATCGATAACAAATATAATATGGTGCATGTTGATGATAAGTCTAGGTGATCGAGAATTGTTGGAACAACTTTCGATTACGAATGATATAGTTAGATTTTTGAGTATTCGTCGGATGAATGCTTGAATGGTTATGTTGGTCGACGATCGAACTAGAAATTTACCAACGGACTTGGTGATTCGGATAGGCGATTGCGATAACCGTGCTATGCACGAGAGGGAACGATAAGGGAATGACTTACGAGTTATGTCGTTAGATTCGGATTCACCTTGCAATTGAGCTTGCATGAATCGAACTTATATTCGATGTTGCGAGACGGATAAGTTGGAAATTTTGCTAGTAAATTCCTACTCATTAGGAAATCGAATGTAAGATGCATCGTAAAGATCTTCGTGTCCAGGCGATCGCTGCCTTGAGCATCGTCGACTGGAATTAAACTTGTGTCGGATAGATTGTGGCCTTTGTGCAATGTCAATTTGAGTTGCGTCGAAAGAAGTTAAGCACGGTGTCTAGGTAAGTAACCTAGCAGGCCTAGTCCCGAATATTGATAAGGAAATCGTATCGAGATAAGTTGCATAGCCTGACTTTGGAAATAGTTGGGTGGCGACTTCGAACGCAAGGCGTTGTGAAGGATCGTTGAGATCGGATGCACGACGGCTTGACGCGACGTATAGAATTGATAGTCCATACAAAACATATGAAATGAGAAATGCGATTTTGAATCGCGTCTCGTGCAGTGACTTGGTTGAATGAATCACCTATGTATCGAATATACGTATGCGATAAAATTTTGAGAACAGTTGCTAAAGATAAGTCCGATCGAGAGTACGAGATGGCAAGCGTAGGATTGAAATTTACCTGTTAGCTTTGTTCTAATTTGCTACGACTGGACTTGGTCGAAATACATATATCTTCGGGACGCCTTGAATATAGGTACGGATCCAAATCGAGTTGTATACAAAATTTAAATCGAGCTGCAAGGATGACTTTAAAATGTTAATGAAAAGCTTACGAGATAGTGTGAAACTGAACAACATTGGTGGGACGAGATCGTGAAACGATCTATAAAACACTTAATTGGAGTGTTGGTTTTGGTTCGAGGACGAACCTTGTTTTGAGTGGTATAGTCTGTAGTGCCCCGCTCCGCATGGTGCATTACGTTGAAGCGTTGACTCAAAGAGTCGCGTTGACTGAAAGAAATGTATCGATGCGAATCGATACGAGAGTTACGTTGTCCCGAGCAACGCATCGAACTAAGTCGATGCGAAGAGTCGCCTTGTCCCAAAAGAATGCATCGAGTGAATCGATGCGAAGTGCCGCATTGCCCCGAAGGATGAGTGCGTTGAATCGGCTCAAAGATTCTAAGAAATCGAATCGACCAAGGCGCAAGTCCAAATCGATGCAAGTATTGATTTTAGTTGGTTTTATGTGCAGGCTATACGTTTACACGAAAATATTAGAGGTCAACATTTTGCCTATTTTACGACGGGTCCGCGAAACCAAATCGTTGCCTTGCGACGGGCTGGGACTTGGGCACGGTAAGCCAAATCGGACGTATAATTCAATGAAGCACGAAGTGCTCAAATGACTAAGTCAAGAGAGTGGCCATGCAACGAAGTTATGAGATCGAGCCGCATCGGCTCGGCGAAACGACAAGGTGTATCGACTCAAGGTGGGAGGATTGACTCTTCTTTTTGCTCCTTCATGCGATAAGTCAAAATATATCATTATATGCTAAGTTAACCTATCGATGCCACGGGCGTGGTCCGATCGGAAGATAAATCGTAGTATGAGTTGAACACTAAGTTAGAACAATTGAAATGAAACGTGCATCAAATGCACGAGTCGCTATGGAACATTGGATATCGCGAAGGCGAGCGCCTCGGTGCGCAAGCCGCAAGAACATGGGATAACTGTACTCGGTAAGTGCCTTAGTGCACGAGCCATTTCGTGCCTTTGCGCACGAGTTAGAAAGGCTAGAACATCGAAAGACAATAGGCAAGCGCCCTAGCGCGCAAGCTCCGAACATTGAATACTAAGTTATAGAACATGGAAATACGGCTTCGATACGTGCACCAAGTGTACGATGCGAGGGAAAAGATGATAATGTGTCGAAACGTGCCTACGTGCACAAGATCATAAAAGATGGCTTCGTTACGAAAGAATACAGTTGTGGCATGAATGTGGCAGAACTGTCGAAAATGATATGATGCCTCGAAAGGTATTTGGGACCTTCGGGTCGTTCGGTTGACGAATATTGAGTTGAGGCATGATGCCATCGAACATTGAAATGAAGTATGAAACGTAAGAACATAGAAAGTTAACGAAAGAAATACGAGATGATAAAGTCTGAGTCTCGGACTCAAGACTATGCTTGGTTGTTTGAATAACAAGGGCGTTACATGGTCGAATGGAATGGACGAGAGATAATTGAGATATCTTTCGTGCACGGAATGTTCTCTCCGAACGGGTACACCGGGGCACCGGGACCATTCGGCCTAGGAGGGATATAATCTTTGATAGGTGCACATCTGTAAAATAACCGATTAGCACCCGGTTACAGATGCGAGAAGCCGCAAATGATGGTATATAGCGGTAATTTTCGGTTGTTTGGGACAGCAACCCAACCCGTGAAATACTGGGCTACCCAAATTCGAGAAAAGAAGGAGAGAAAAGAAAGTAAGAAACTCCTTTAGTCTATTTCGGCACGGATACGCCAAGACCTTCATATAGCTAAGGAACGATGGGTTGAAAGTATAGGCACGTATGTGTCCCACACACGTAGATCCTACTTAGAGATGCACTTATAACATGACAGGGAAGGAATGGGGCGTATTCACCTTGCGTCGGTGCAAGGACGAGTGCGTCGACTTGGTAAGAAGTCGCGCCACGAAACAAACACGAGATTGCTTGCCTGCTTGCCTATTTCAATTCGAATAACATGCTTGCCATGCTAACATGCTTTACGCTTTCGAATATGCCATGAAATCGACCCTAAGGAGAATATAGCAAGATCATAAGCTAAGTTGCATGATTCAACATAATTACTACAATATCGGTTTAGAAAGAATATCTTAGCATCAGTACATGCGAGGACGAACGTACTGATCCCCCACCAACTTTCATGCAGGGTACAGGGAATGGATTGCTTGCGACGAAGCGTCGCTTGAATGCATTGAGGCTTGGAATGCCGAAGCGTATTGAAGCGTGCGATCGCATGGACGCTCGGACTTGCAACAGGATTGATGCGGCCGGGGTATAGAAGGCATGATGTATGGAACGGTGAAATCCTTTGTGGGCAAGAGAGAACCTGATTGTTGTAGCCAATCTGGCATATATCGTTGGGCTATCGAAAGCCTTTGTAATCTCAGTTTCGAATATCAAATAAAGAGAATTGTTTCGTATACTCTGTTTTCCTTTCGTTGTTAATATCAATGCAAAAGATAACCATTTGATAACTTGTCATCTTGCCTTGCATGAGCGCAACTCCAGGCTCGTACGGCATCCCGCCCCCTGCGAGGACGATGATTCGGATGATTCCGGGTCGGGGCGTGACAGGTTTGACAAAGCAAGATGATCATACAAGAATTGGGACCAATTATGACACAAGAAATTTTATGAATAAATTACGGAAGGAGGATTCAACAAGTGATTCTAAACCTTATGAATAATATTAGAAGTTGCTTGTTTTTATGGTCTCATTATTAGAAAATTCTAATGACATGGGCTAACAATAGTGGATGATGAGAGTGATGAATTTTTTTTGATATTAGAGGGCTCTGACAATCTAGACGTGGAAGTCTAGAAGAATTTACATAGATACCAATTGGATCAAAAATGTTAGGGATGAAGATTAGGAAACAAATTTATCAATAGTTGATAATTAGTGACTTGGAGTCACGAGATTGGTGAGTGAGAGTTGATGTTTAAGACAGAAGTGAACAACTTGGAGGTTAAACTTTATTTTGTTAAATATAGACAAGTGCAAGAAAAAAGAAGGACGACTTTGTTATGACTAAATGAGCAAGAGAAATTCCTAACCTCATTTTCTTCGACTTATTATCTCTGTCCTACTAAATCCATCAAACTACCCCATATCTGAACTCGTTAGCTACACTTTTATCTATCTTTATCTATCTTGAATTCTCGTATCTCTTTACTTGGAAAAGGCTGAAGAAGTATCGTAATCATCTCGCTTAGAAAGGACAATTTTTTTCTTTCTTGTGGTGATCCTGGTATAAATATGGAATGTTGGGCATTAAGATAGAATTAGTGGAAGAAGGATATAACTAAGATTGGTAACACAAATCAAGTGATTGGTAGTATCGATTTGGAAATGATTATCCTTAGGAAGTTATTTAGAGTATGGGTTACTTCATGTAAGAAGGAACTTAAGAGGATTTCAAGAAGGAATAATGGTAGATTATACATAAAATGGTAAGAACTATATATATATACCAGAGTTGTATTCTTGAAATTGATGGAGAAGTTCAAAGACGATTTGATTATGAGAAAACTTGGATGTTTTCTAGTTATTGACTCTCGAGATATTTCATTACTGAATTAAGGCTAGGATACTAAATTTAGGAATCCAAGCACATTGAAGAAGAGATTATAACTGCATGCAGTGATGATACAAAATCGAATAAAGGATTTGTAGGAGAACGATTAGGAACTGGTAGGATATGAAAATTTTGAATTATAGGAGAAAAAAATATATTTAGAGACTTGTAGGACTTCAAAATTTTTGGAAGGAAAATACTGAAGGTATAAGGTTGAAGAAAATGTGAAGGTAAATTATGGTATGGTAGTGGAATTAATACGAGGAGTATAAAATTGAATGGTGTTCAAGGATTTTATAAACCCTGATTCAGGATTTCGGATCCAAACCAAAGACAAGGTGAAAGACTTAGACTTTTCAAGATGACTAAGTTGATAATAGTGTAGAAGCTCCAAATGAATCAAACATTACCATGCGCTACTCACAAAAGGCGCTAAGACTCAAATCATCAAATGGCGCTGGTCATTAGATGGCGCCTGACATCAGATGGCACTGGCATCAGATGGCACTGGATGACATGTGACAATCTTCTCCGAGAAGCAAAACAGTTGTCATCATGACTGACAGCACGACAGTCGAAGAAAATTTATTTCGAATCTCGAACGCACGACGCTCGAGGAGATTGTGTCAGATTCATCATAATGACTGACAGCTGCTTTGTGCCACTCGCAGTTGGTGCGAGGTAATCAATAAATTAACCAGATGGCACTAAACAGTAAATAGCACCCGACGCCATTCAACAGTTGGTGCTAATCAATCAATTATCATCCAAACCAGTTAGATGACATGGCACGCATGCCACTAATCTCGGAAAATGTGCACACGATACTGCCCACGACCACGCGCATCTCTCTCACAGAATGCCATGTGTCCCATGCAGTTAAGTTAACCGTTCGCATGAATGGTGATGGTGCGCCAATTGCTGTATGCGCCAATCAGAATAACTGGCTGATAGTTATTTAAGAATTGTATAAATAGAGTTCCAAATCACTTCTCAAGCATCACTAATGATCATAATCTTCTGAGCACTTGTTGCAGCACTCTCTAGATGCTTTCTTCTTCGACATTGCATCATCCAAGGGATAAAGTGATCATCTTATGATCAGATTCCTACAGTTGTACTTTCCTAGAAATCAACTTGTACTCTTGTACACACTCTTCACAGTTTGTAATCAAATACTTTTTGTTTTTGCAAACAAAATGATGACTCTGCCGGGGACGACTTTATCCTCCGACGAAAAAGTGACAACTCAATGCGATGTTGCATCGGTCGGCACGACGCAGAAGACTTTGGTCGTGAAAGTCGACCAAACTGCCTACGAAAACATGATTAGCACAGGGGGTGCCAAGCGCACCACTATTGTTGCTGCCAGGAACAAGGCACGCACCATCTGGACTACAAAGTCCTCCAGTGCACCAATCATGACTTCTGCACTAAGCTCGAAAAAAAGCTCTGTAGCTACTTCCCCTTTCTCACCAATTCTAAAATTGGTAGAAAGTGCTCCAACCACTACCATGGCGCCAATCGGGGGATAGCGCCACATGGCCACTTCTTCTTCCTCACCAATTCTGAAATTGGTAGAGGGCGCACCAATCACTACATCAACGCCAATCAAGGGACATCGCCATATGACTATTCCCTCTTTCTCCCCAGTTCTAAAATCGGTGGAGAGTGCACCAACCACTGCCATGGAGCCAAATAAGGGACAACGTCACGCGGCAAATCCTCACTCCTTTCCAGTTCTAAACTTGGTGTAGAAGTTGCATATCACTGCCCCTGCGCAGAGTAAAGGAAAGCGTCCTATGGCCTCTCCATATCCTTCTCCAGTCCTGGACTAGTAGAAAATGCATCTGATTGTGCCTCTGTGCCAATCAATACGAGAACGCTTCTGAGTAGAAAGTCTGGTTCTCTTGGCAAAGACAATTAAAACGATGCCAAGAAAATAGACTCTGCTCGAAGTCAATTTCCTGCTACTCATCTGTGCCGTACCAAACATGCTGGAACAGTTGCACAGAACAACAGGGCATCCTGCCCATTCCTCATCAAACTGGCCAGCGCTAACCAAGCCAGAGCCATGATCTTCTTATCCTGTGCATTTCAAGAACAAGGCATAGAAAACTGAGGGTGTCTCAGACAGACAGCCAGGTGGTGCAGAACTCTGACATGCGCACTTACCTTAACCAGCACAGAATAGCATCAAGTCTACAACAAGAACAATCTGTGCCACCTACTAAGTTGCGCACATGGAGAATTTCTCAAATCAAGAATCCTCTTACCTATGCCAATGAACTCAGTACCTCTCTGTACACACAGGGGATGAGACATCTCAAGAACCAGAATTATGTTCCTAACATTATCAAGGAATATGTACCTTCGACTTTTCTTTATCCCGTCACTGTAACTGATCTCCGCGAACTTTTTGTACAAAAGCGGAAGATCGCAGGACCATCTTGTCCACCTGTAACTCCACATCAGGAACATCACTGTAATCATCACCATAGAGTAATGATCAAATGTTGTTGTCAATCAGCTAAATGGTCTATCTTCGACCATTTGAACTATACTCGAACTCTTGAACTCATTATGGTGGACGAAGATGAATTGCTATATGCTTCGGTCAACATGACGTCCCGAAGTACTGGGGTAGAAAACATCCAAGACGTAATGCATCCCGCAATCCCAGTCAGCAATACCTTTATCGTATCCGTGACTCCGGTGAAGGGGCTACCTAAATACCAGATCAAGAAACCAAGACCTACTCGGTCAAAGGAATCTTCCCTCTCCTAATCTTGGGGTTGTCCTTAGTCAGAGAAATCCTTTTGATTTTGAACAAGAAATAATCGGTCAAAGGAATCTTCCTTCCGACCAGGAAACAATCGGTCAAAGGAATCTTCCTTCCGACCAGGAAACAATCGATCGAAGGAATCCTTCCGACCAAAACTCAATCAGTCAAAAGAGTCTTCCTAATTCTGACCAAGATTTCCTCGGTCAAAGAAATCTTTCCACTCTTCATCTCGGGGGTAGTTCCCTACGTGACTTCGATGCTGATAGCTAGAGCTCTGAGCGGACTATATTTTCTACCAGTTCATCATCGGTAGCCAGATAAGTGATTGCTTATGTCACAAATGAAGAACAAGATGCATCCAGATCCGTCAGTCAGGAGCAGAGGATTGCTACGTTAGAGGCTAACTTGAAAACCATAGCTGAAATGGTTACAAGTATGCATGCTGTGATCATAGCACAACATATTGTTCCACCGGTTGCAAATCCAATTCCAACCTAGGAATACATAGCAGCATCTGCCCCTGTCACACTGGTCTGGGGGTACAATCTCCTCACAATGCTACTATACCAGCTCAGGCTACTCTAAGTCAGTCTGGCGCTGGAGGTGGTCCTTATCATAGAGTTCCGCCTCCTAACACATCGAATCAGTCTACTGCTCCCCAAGTCTCAGGAGATCCCCTTGAAGTGGTGAAGCTTCTACGTAACCAGTTCGAAGCCTTCAAGCAGAAGGATGGTTTGCAGAAGTTAGGAATCAAACAACCTTACCCTGTAGAGTAGCAGGAAGTCCCGTTTCTATCTAAGTACAAGCTACCAACCATCATGCTGTTTGATGACAGCTCATCTCCGAGTCAGTATCTCAATCACTTCGAGGTAATGACTGATCAGCTCCAACTAAACGATGCTCTACTTACTAGAGTATTCGTCGGGTGCTTGGCGGGTATGGCCTATGACTGGTATCGTAGCTTGCCAGATGGTTGCATAACATCTTTTACTGGATTCAAGCAAATGTTCCTGGAATGATTCTTTAAGGGAACAAATGACATGACCATGTTGGCCCTCATCAAAATTAAACAACGGCCTAATGAAACTGCTGAACGTTTCATCAAGTGCTTCCGTCGCGAGGCATTCAAAATGCCTCTGGGTACTCCAAATGCATTGACTATAGATACATGCAAATCAAACTTGTTACCTATAGTTAGCATGTGGACTGGACCCACATAATTCCAAGACTGGGCCTCCTTCATAGTAAGTGTTAGGGCAACCGAAGACAATGCTGACAAGTTCAAGAAACTAGGCATCCAGATGACTAATCTTGAAAAGAAGAACATTCTACAGCCAATAGTGGCGGTCGTCAGAACAACCACAAAGGCAAAGAAGCTTTAGCCATCAATATGAAAGGCAAAGTAGCTTTAGCCGTTAATGTGGGTCAGTCAACACCTACCATGACGGTACTCCCACAGAGAGAGCACCACGTCCTAAGGAGGAATATTTCTTTGATGAGGACGACATCATGAGCATATTTGATTGTATGATCAAGAGCAACAAGTTTCAACTGCCCGAGGCAAAACGGCCAGACAAAGTAGGTAAAACTGATAATCCTAAATACTGTGTGTATCACAGGTTCTTGGGACATCTGACCAAGGCGTGCTAAGTACTTAAAGGGAAAATCCAAGAGCTTATCAACGCCAAGGCAATCACCCTTCAGCAAGATAAAAAGACAATGACTGCCAATGTCGTCTCTTTATAATTTGGCAACTTTTCTGCTCAACTTGTGCAGGATAGAGTCGTCATCATTCTAAAAGCTACTCTGGAGATTGTCAACCTTCCTCCAACACGAAGTGACGGTCTTGTATCCCTATCAACCGACAAAGGAGAGATCATATGGATTCACCCCGATTTAGTTGCTGATTTTGAATCAAAGACGCCTGCTTCCTCAACGAAGTCAAGAAAGGCGACCAAGTACAAGTCATGTCATATGACATCACTGGGTAGTCTTCTCCCACCTTTGGATGCTACCTTTATCCCAGCAACGGTTTTACTTTCTTCTGCCGAAACGATAGTGCCGAAGCCAAAAATCAATTACCGGCCAGCATTCCATATATACAGTCAACAGTTCCGAGAACTAATGACAAAGATGGGATATGATCTACAGAAAGTCTCTGATTTGAATGACGGGAAAGGGTCTCCTATACCTTTTTCCCTACGTCTTCAACACAATCAGTCCCGTGATGGCCTGGGATTCTGGACAAATCTTTTGTCTCTCTAAAAGAAGTCTTCCAGAAGCAAGACTCGAATGAAAAACTGTAACATGGTTTCCTTCGTACCCGTTCCAGAAAAAGAAGCCATGATTGGTACCCGATTTGGGAGGCTCCATCTCAGAGATTATTTAGAGCGACAAGAGAATGCAGTCACTCCTCCAGTCTCTGATGCCCTTTCAGCATCTTTTTCACCTGTCGTGAACGATCCTTCAGCATCATCACCTCAAGCGGAACCAGTTCCTCCCAAACCAACAACGGCTGACAAAAGGAAACAGCCAGTTTTCTTCGATAAAATATTGAAGAAAACTCTGCCTCTTGGACTTGAAAATCCGTCTAACTTTGATATATTAGCTCAACTAGCCAATACTCCGACAAGGTTATCGATTTTCGAACTCCTGCGTCTCTCGAGAGAAACTCGGGAAACATTAAGTGAAGCTTTAATGCAAGCGGACGCTTGTTTGGCACATCTTAAGAGACCGAAAGAAAAACCAGTAGCATGTTCCCATTGCCATAACATGATGGAGCCGATCCCCAATTTTACCTTCACTCAAGATGATATGCTTCTGGAGGACAACCGACATGATCGACCTTTCTACTATACATGGTATATCGATACTATGAAGGTCGATCGCATCCTAGTCGACCCAGGATCTGAACTCAACATTATGCCAAAGACTCTATTGGATGCGCTGAAGATCCCAGTTCATAATCTCTCCACAACCATCACGACTATTCTGGGGTTCAATTTCGGAAGAAGCAAACTGTTGGAGAAGATTCACCTGAAAGTCTAAATAGGCAATATCCGTACGAAGGTCACCTTCTATGTGATTGACGATCACGTCTCATACAATATCATGTTGGGAAGACCGTGGTTGTACGAACATAATATTGTACCATCCACTCTCTACCAATGCTTCAAATATGTGGATGACAACAGAGAAATCTGCAAAGAGGTGGCTGATCTTAACCCCTTTCGAGGCATCAAGGCATATTTCACGGACTCCCGAATGTACAAAAAAGAGTTTATGAAGGTTGTACTGGCCATAGACATCGAAGAAGAACGACAAGAGAGTCCGGATGATGCCCTGGTGATTTCGGTCAAATGACGCACTTCTCGTCCTTCATCGTCTCAGACGTTGACCATCAATCTCTTTCCTTCTATCATGTATCCTCCTGCTAAAAAGATGGAGCATAGGGAGCTCACCTCTTATGAGCCTCTTATTATCGACCTTCATCGTAACAAGCCTTCTCCTTCTCCTCCTCTTGTTATCAATCTTAGTAAGCCATCGGCTAAGGTCAAGAGCACCGTTGTAAATGATGATGTAATTATCAATAAAGTAGCATCTCCTTTGCAGTATATTGTAGGCCTCAAAAATGAAAGTCACGCTGAGTTGATCAGAACAAGTCACACAGAGTGATCCAAGAAGCAGCACAAAAGATACGCTAAGTTCTGCCTGGCCATCTCCTTTAGAAGTCACGCAGAGACAGCTCAGCCATACGTCAGAATCATAATGACTGACAACACAGCAGTCGAGAAACGTCTCCTCGTATGCCACGTATGCACAGAATTCGAGAGATCATCGCCGTCTTTTGCATGATTTTTGAAATCTTCCTTAGCAAGACTCACTCTTCACCAAGTTGGCGTGACTTTGGGTCTTATCTTCATTTAATGCGACTGACAAATATAATCAATGTCAGAGATTTTGTGTCAGACGAAGCGTGCCAAATCAAGACAGCTGGCGGTTTGCGTGGATTCTGAACCTTCTCCTTCCTCAAGTTTGCGTGGATTTTTGAGTTATTCTTCTCAAAGCATGCGTAAATTCTGAAGTATTCTTCTTCAAAGCTTGCGTGGATTTCGCCTTCAACGAGTCTGCGTCAACGAAACTGCGTGGATTTTTTGCCTTCAGCAAGACAGCGTGGATTTTATTTCAACTGGAGTACGTGGCAGCCATGCCACCGATCTCTCTCTCGTGTGCCCAGTAACTTGCACACGACCCATGCACTAATGCCATGTGTCCAACAGTTACGGGCCACGTCCAGTAACTACTCACTAATCCTGCGTGTATTTAGAGTCTGCGTGACTTTTCAAATGCACTAGTGGTGAGGTAGTTATCTTTTCAGTTACTGTTTTGACTCTATAAATAGAGTTTTTTTTTATTCATGGTACAGATACATTGATATCTACTGTCAAAATTTTGAGAGCTTTTCTTCTTCGCATAGTCCAAAGGATAAAGCGATCGTCTTCTAGATCGGATTCCTACAGTTGTAATTTTCTCAGATATAAAATAAATAAAGTGAATTTATTTATGGAAAACAAATTGGCGACTCTGCTGGGGAAAAACCATCTCCTCTTCTGAGATGGTAACAACTCAATGCGATACTTCGTCTATCGGCTCGACGAAGAAGGTGATGACGATCAAATTCGATTAACTCGCCTATGAAGAAATGCAGCGGGCTAAGGGTGGCAAGCCCATTCCAGCCTCCATTATTACTGCCAAGTCGAAGGGACACTCTGTCTATGTCCCTAAGAATCAGTTGGCAGTCAATGGTGAAGTCTCTGCCACAGTGTCTACTCCTAACACTGGCAAGAACTCCATTGCAAGCACGCACACTCTTGTGCGCTCGAAGTTGACAGTAACTAAAAGTCACATTGACAGTACTGGCTCCTTAGTCGAATCTGTTCCAGCGTGCAAATTCAATTCTAAAAGTCACGCTGACAGTACTGGCTCTTTAGCCGAATCTGTTCCAGTGTGCAAATTCAATTCTAAAAGTCACGCTGACAGTACTGGCTCTTTAGCCAAATCTGTTCCAGTGTGCAAATTCAACTCTAAAAGTTACGCTGATAGTACTGGCTCCTTAGCCAAATCTATTCCAGTGTGCAACCCCACATTCAAAAGTCACGCTGACAGTATTGGCTCCTTAGCTAAATCTGTTTCAGCGTGTAATTCTAAAATCAAAAGTCACGCTAACAGCTCTGGTTCTTTAACCAAGTCTGTTTCAGCGTGTATTTCATCAGAGAAGAATAACTCCTTAGTTATCTCTTCTTCTTCACCGAGTTCTACTAGAACTGGGGGTGGTCTTCCACACAAAGTCCCTTCGAAAAGGAATAACTCTTTAGTTGTTTCTTCTGCTCCTGTAGTTTTTACTCCAGGAACAGCTTTGACTGATACTTTTGTTAGTCAAAGGAAAGGAGATGGTCTTTTGACTACTCTTCCTTCTGGACATTCTATGTCTCAACATCTGAATGAGTCTAAGAAGAAACATTCCTTAATGTCTTCTTCTTTGATTTCTTCAAATTGGGCACAGAATCTGTCCATTAAAGAGGGTCTGTTACCAACTCCTAATCAAGGGAGTGGTTTAACTCTTCCTTCTCTGCAAATATCCAGATCAATGGAAGGAAAACTCCATGTTTCTAAAATTAATATGTTACCTTCCACTGATTTAAGAACAAAACTCAGCACTTCTGGTGTTAAGAAACCATACCAATTGGATATGAAGATAAAAGATCCAGATGCAAAGTATACAAGAAATTATGTGGCTCACATTAATCACTCTTTGTATAATCAAGAGCCATCAAGACCCAAGAACAGGAAGTATATTTCTCAATCTTCACAAATAGATTTACGGGAATATCTTCAACAGAAGAGAAGGAGTAATTCTATATCAAAAGAACATGCTGAATGTGACTTCTATCCAAGAGTCATAATTCAGTGCAAATGTGAATCAACAGTTCAAGACCATGGTGATCATACTGAATGTGACTTCCAGCCAAGAGTCACAATGCAATGCAGATGTCAAAATAAACGACAGTCTGTCTTTAATAGGATTCAGTATAAACCTATGCCTGATGAAGATGAGCCTTTATTTGCCTCTGTCAACATGACTTCTCGGGACACCGGGGGTAGAGTTGATAGTCCAGATGGAGTATATAAAAACACCAGAGCAAGAGTCCTGGCTTCTAGTCAAAGAAATTTGATCCCTGAAATTGATTCTGAATTTCTTGGAGAATCTAACTTCCCACCTCTTCCTACTGGGGGTAATTCTCCTATAGTTGACTTTGATACACGAAGCAATGATTCAGAGCATACAACATCTACTAGTTCATCAATAATCCCTCATACAGTCACGACTTACATGGTTGATGGGAATACTGATGAACCCTCTTCTTCCCTGACTCCTCAAGATCAAAGAATTGCTTCTTTGGAACAGCAAATGAAATCTATGACTGACACAATGAAGTCAATGTATGAACTCATGACAGCTCAGTTGCAAAATCGACAGACTGTATCAGATGCCATACCAGTTGATACTAATATAAGTCCAGTACAAGTTCCTCCAGCAGTATAATCCAATACTCCTGGACCTGCTCAACCAAATCCTAGTCTCTCTGGAGCTGGGGGTAGTGCTTACAATGTTGTTCCTCCTCCTAACTATTCTCTACAAGCCACAACTCCACAATCTTCGGGAGTTGTCTCTGAAGAATTGAAAAATCTCAAAACTCAATTCGAGGCATTCAAACAGAAGGATGGTTTACAAAGGTTAGGTATCAAGCAGCCTTATCCGATAGAATGGAAGCAAGTATCATATCCTCCTAAATACAAGCCTCCTACTATCTCATTCTATGATGGAACCACTTCTCCAAGTCAGTTTATCAATCACTTTGAAGTAATGACTGATCAATTACAACCAAGTGATGCCCTCCTTACTCGGGTATTTATTGGATGTCTCAAGGGAACGGCTTATGAATGGTATAGAAGTCTCCCAGATGGGAGTATTACCTCATTTGCTGGTTTCAAACAGATGTTTCTTGAAAGGTTCTATGAAGGGCTTAATGACATGACTATGTCTGCTCTTATTAGAATCAAGCAGAAAAATAATGAATCTACAGAGGAATACATTGAACGGTTTCGAAGAGAAGCTCTGAAGATGCCTCTTGGAACTCCTGATGCTGTCACCATTGACATGTACAAATCAAACTTGTTGCCAATCATCAGTATGTGGACAGGGTCCACTCAATTTCAAGATTGGCCTTCCTTCATAGTCAGTGCTAAAGCTGCAGAAATCAGTGCTGAAACCTTCAAAGGTTTAGGAGTGCACATGACTCCTAAAGAAACAGGACAAGGGGCTAACAATAAAAATAATGCTCGCAAAGGAAAAGAAACTCTAGAAGTTAATCTTCAGAGCAAAGATGCATCGAATGTTCAAACTCCTGCCTCTACAACTCAACAATCAAGAACACCTCGCCCCAGAGAAGAATATTCTTTTGATGACGATGATGTCCTTGGTATCTTTGAATGTCTGCTGAAAGGTAATAAAATACAATTACCAGAGATCAAGAAACCTGATGAAGCTGGTAAAACAGATCATCCTAAATACTGTCCATATCACAGAATGCTGGGTCATACAATTCGTACATGTTATGTATTGAAAGGAAAGATCCAAGAAATGATTAAATCTGGAGCTATCTCTCTTACTCCAAAAGAGAAGACCGTCACCTCCAACGTCGTCTCTATGCAATTTGGAAATTTCCCTCCTCAACTCCTTGAAAGTGGGATTATTCCTATTCCCAAGGCAACTCTTGACATAGTGAATCTTCCTCCTCCACAGTTTGAAAGATTAGTGCCAATCACTTTGGAAACAGAAGAAATCATGTGGATCCATCCTGATCTAGTGGCAGATTTTGAATCGCCTTCTCCTCAAAAGATTTCTTCTCAAAAAGCCAAAAGATAAAGAAGAAGCACTTGTTAGTGATACTCGAACGGGGAAACCTTACCTAAAGGATTATTCTAAAAATCCTGAAGATCCTACTGATATCCCTTCAGATGCTAAAGATGCTCCTAATGTTCCTCCCGAGGAAGAACCATCTACTGAACCTGTTCCTCCCAAGCCTACGGCTCTGGAGAAAGGCAAACAACAGGCTCGGTTTGATAAGCCAATCAAGAAGTCTTCTCCTCTTGGACTTCATAAGCCTTACAACTTCGACATTTTGGCTCAGCTTGCTAATACTCCCGCTAGAATGTCCCTTTTTGAACTTCTACGTCTTTCCAAAGAGACTCGGGAGACGTTAAGTGAAGCACTTCTACAAGCTGACTCTTGTCTTGCACAATTGAAGAAGCCGGATGCGGAACCTGCCACTTGCTTACATTACAACAGTGTACTGGAGATTATCCCAAATATCACCTTTACACAAGACGACATATTACTGGAGGATAATCGACATGATCGACCTCTCTACTACACTGGTTATATTGATACGATGAAGATAGATCGTATTCTCATTGACCCAGGGTCTGCTATAAGCATAATGCCAAAGAGTTTGTTGGATGAACTAAAAATCCCTCTTCACAAACTCTCTAAGACGGTTACTACTATCTTGGGATTCAATCAAAGCCGAAGTAAGCCTTTGGGAAAGATTCATCTGAAGCTTCAGATAGGTGATTTCAGATCTAAAGTCACTTTCTATGTGATCGAGATCGCGGGATCCTATAATCTTCTTCTGGGGAGGCCCTTTCTTCATGAAAATAATGTGGTGCCCTCTCTCTTCATCAATGTTTTAAGTACATTGATAGCAATGGAAGAGTACAAAAAGAAGTTGCTGATATAAATCCCTTCCATGGGGTTGAAGCTTATTTCAATGATTCTCGAATGTATAAAGAAGAATATACAAGGATCATACAAGCTATGGAGAAAGAAGATGCACAAAGTGAGACTTTAATAATCCCTGTTAAATGTCGAACTACTCAGCAACAATCTCCTAAACCCTCTGGAGAAGATTCTTTCATCATTCCAGTGAGTGGACGGATCTCTCCGTTACCTCAGTCATCTACTCAGAATACACTGATCATTCCTGTCAGTGGGCGTACTACAGTTCCTGTACCTTCACAAGATACTCTGCTAATTCCAGTTGGAGGGCGGACTACTCTTCCTACTCAAACTTCAAGGGAGCTCACCTCTTCTGAGCCATTTGTTATCGATCTTAATCGAAACAAAGCTTCTTCTTCTTCTCCTTTAGTCATTGACTTGGCTAAAATCTCTAAGGCTCAGCCTTCTCCCAACGTAAATATTGCTGCTTTTACATTTAATGAAAAGTCTCCACCTTTGCAGTACGTTGATGTGTGTAATTATGTTCATAGTTATTTACATCTGTTAGATGACTTGAACACAATAACCATAGGAGTTGTACAGACTGTTCATACAGATGTATCTCTAGAACCTGTACAATCTTCATACTTTCTAGTTCCTAGCAGAAAGCTAGGAGACATTCCAATATTCTTCTACAAAGGGCCTCAAAATCCTTCTGATCTTGAAGATGATGACAAAAATGATGATACTGGAAGATTACAACTACGTCGTTATAGTCAGCAATCTAGAGACATCATAAAAAATATGGGTTATGACTTCAGGACTGGCCTTAATAATGGAAAAGGAAGAAAAATGCCTGTCCGGATTCCTCCTTTGAAATATGGAAGGACGAAATGCGGATTGGGCTATACTGCTCCTACTCCTTTCATCAACATTATCCATGAAGATCTTGAGTCTGACGAAGATAAGAGATCTGATTCTTCTAGTACCACTTCTTAGGATTCCGATACGAGTATCGGTGACTTCTACTGCAACATTCTGTCTTCCAATATGGTTTCCATTGACCATTCTGAAGAAAGTGATGAAGACGAAGAAGAGTTTGAAATCTCACCTGAATCAGAACAGTGGGCCTAAAGATTAGATAATCAATGGGAGTTCCGTTTCGAACAAAAAGAACCTCCGACTGAAGATAAACTTGTTCAAATAGATGTTGGTGAAGAGGGGTCTCCCAAACCAATATTCATCAGTGAAAGTCTTTCAGAAACTGATAAGAAAGATATGATCAAGCTCATTCGTGATTACATCGATATCTTTGCTTGGAGTTATGAAGATATGCCAGGGCTTGATCCTCAAATTGCAACTCACAAGCTCAACATCTTGTCGAATGCTAAACCGGTCAAACAACAACAGCGACGATTTCGTCCAGACATCATGGATGCAATTGAAGCTGAAGTCAATAAACTCATTACACCTGGGTTTATTAGAGAGGAACAACATCCCGATTGGGTGGCTAATATTGTTCCTGTTCTTAAAAAGACTGGCAAGATCAGAGTATGCATAGACTTTTGCGATCTCAATGCGGCATGTCCTAAAGACGAATTCCCTCTACCAATCACTGATGTCATGGTTGATAATACCTGTGGATTTGAACGAATGTCATTCATGGACGGGTATTCTGGGTATAATCAGATCAAAATGTTCCCAGAAGACGAGAAGCACACTTCTTTCAGAACGCCGATTGGTACATACTGTTATACAGTTATGCCATTCGGTCTCAAGAATGCAGGAGCAACTTATCAACGAGCTATGAGTACTATATTCCGTGAACATTTGCAGAAAACAGTCGAATGCTATGTTGATGATATTGCAGTCAAAAGTCGACAAAAGGAGGATCATATCCAAGATTTGAAGACTATATTTGATCTAATGCGTAAGCATCAATTAAAGATGAACCCTACTAAGTCCTTCTTAGGCGTCTCTAGTGGTAAATTTCTCGGCTTCGTCATTACCTCTAAAGGTATACACGTGGATCCCGAGAAGATCAAAGCCATCCAAGAGATGCGTCCTCCACGCACCTTAAAAGAGCTACGAGGATTTCAAGGAAGAATTGCTTATATCAGGAGATTTATCTCTAATTTATCAGGACACTGCAGACCATTCAACAAACTTATGAAGAAAGGTGTCTCTTTTGTCTGGAATGATGAATGTCAGAAAGCATTCGATGATATAAAACAATATCTGATGAGCCCTCCAGTATTGGTACCTCTCGTCTCAGGAATACCGTTCCTCCTCTATACTCGAGCAATGAGTCATTCATTGGGTGCATTACTCGCTCAAAAGAATCAAAATGGCCATGAACAAGCCATTTATTATCTCAGCCGCACTATGACCGGAGCTGAACCTCGATATTCACCAGTTGAAAAAGAATGTCTAGCCTTGATGTTTGCTGTCCAAAAGACATGTCATTATATCATTGGTCAGACTATTCATGTCATCTCCAGGATCAATCCTATACGGATCATGATGAAGAAACCCAGTGTTTTGAATTCTCGATTGGCTAACTGGAGAATCCTACTTGCTCAGTATGATATGCACTATATTCCTCAGAAATCAGTCAAAGGACAAGCTTTAGCTGATTTTCTGGCTGCTCACTCAATTCCAGAAAATTTAAAACTCTATGATGAAATCCCAGATGAAGTCCTAGATTCAAATCAAATTGCTGAAGAAGATCCTACTTGGCGTCTATTCTTTGATGGAGCGTCAAGAATTGGTCCTAATGGCGATATTGTTGCTGGAGTTGGAATTGTTCTTGTATCGCCAGAAAGTCTTGCCATCCAAAGAGCTTATTCTCTCGATCAGCCGTGTTCAAACAATGTAGCTGAGTACAACGCATTGCTTATTGGTCTTCAACTCGCTAAACTATCTGAATATTCAACATTTGGAGGCGTATGGAGACTCTAAACTTATTGTCAATCAGATCAGGGGTACTTATGAAGTTCGCCATCAAGATCTGGTTCCTTATCATAGAGTGGCCATATCTATGGCCTCATCATTTAAGGAATTCTTCATTGAACATGTTAGGCGAGCATGTAACACAGAAGCTGATGCCCTTGCTAATCTTGCAGCGGTGCTGGCTATCCCAATCAGACGGCAACAAATGATTGTTGTTCATAGTCGAGAATTATTTCATCTTGAAAATAACCCGACTCTAGGACTTCCAGTTGACATTGAAGAATCAACATCTCATGACGTCAACACAACAAGAGGATTTGGATTTAGTCGTAAATCGATATCATCTTCATCCGATTCTAGCATGGAATTCATCTTCAGTAACTCGACTGAGAATCAGAATACGGATAAAGATTGGAGACTTCCTTTCTTAGATCTTGTATTGTATGATATTCTTCCGGACGATCCGAGTGAGGCAGCATCTATCAGACGACGATCACTCAGATTCTATTACAATCATACAACAAAGACCTTATATCGTCGAGCTTATGATGGTTTACTCCTTCAGTGCATTGCCGGTGATGAAGCCCAACAAGTTATTCGTGAAGCACATGATGGAATTTATGGAGCGCATCAACCTGGGCCAAAACTTCAAGACCGTATTCGACGGATGGGTTATTATTGGCCAACTATGGTATCAGATGCCATTGAATATGCAAAGAAATGCAAAGCTTGCCAAATCCATGCGAATTTTATACATCAACCTTCGGAATTTCTACATCCGACGGCAGCATCATGGCCCTTCGAAGCTTGGGGCATGGACATTGTCGGCCCGATCAATCCTCCATCATCTAAAGGTCATCGGTTCATTCTCGCAATAACCGATTACTTCTCCAAATGGGCCGAAGCTATTCCTTTATCTGAAGTTAAGACGTCTAATGTCATCAGCTTTATTAAGCACCATGTCATCTACAGATTTGGTATTCCTCGACGCATTGTTCATGATAACGGACCACAGTTCGTCAGCCAGAAATTTACTCGATTCTGTGACGATCACCGGATCAATAATGTTGCTTCTACCGCATATAATCCAGCAGCTAACGGATTGGCAGAAGCTTTCAACAAGACTATCATCAAACTCCTAAAGAAGTTTGTCTCCACTAACAAACGTAATTGGAGTGACAAGCTCGGGAAATGCTTGTGGGCTTATCGCACTACAGTCCGTAATGCTACTAAGTGTACACCTTTCTCTCTGGTGTATGGATATGAGGCTGTTCTCCCATTAGAGATTCAAATTCCTTCTTTAAGGATAGCAATCGCTAATGAACTCACTGCCGAAAATAATGATCGTCTTCGACTTCAAGAATTGGAGGCTCTGGATGAAAAACGGTTATCTGCTCAACAGAATATTGAATTCTATCAAGCTAGAATTTCAAGGGCTTTTAACAAGAAAGTCAGAATTCGAACATTTCAGAAAGGAGAACTTGTGCTTACTGTCAGACGCCCGATGACTATGACACACATGAGTAAGGGCAAGTTTGATGCAAAATGGGAAGGTCCATTCATTGTCAATAAGATCTTTTCTAATGGGGCTTATCAACTCACTACTCTAGATGGTAAAGCCACTATGATGCCCATCAACGGCAAATTCTTGAAGAAGTACTACGTCTGATATTTCTATCAAAATTGTCCTCCCATCACTCTCCAGCTGTTTCATTGTTCTTTCCGAAGAATCATTCTGATATCTATTATCCCCAGTGGAGATAGGTATTCTACTTTGTATCATTTTCTCAAAAAATTTGATATCCAGAAAATCATGTCCACATTACCTCTGAATTTTCTATCTCAATATCATATTTATGAAAATGATATTTAGTCTTTCTGATTTCTGAGTCAAAAGATCAATGAAAAAAGACAAAACAGAAAAGTGCAACAAAAGCGTAGAAAGTTACGCCCTATTTTCCAGAGCGGCTAAGTTTGATGCCTAACTCCTCTACGCTCTTAACTCCCAGGCGATGCAATAGAGTCTCGAGCATTTCACGCTTCTCCATAAGGCTCCGCCCATCAGAAGAAGACGAGCCATCCAATCCAAAGTAGCTCAAGAGATTTTTGGCTAGCTGCGTGGAGTCGTCCTTGAGCTCGATGACGACAGGTTCGGGTTCTTTGCCCCCAAAAGTGGGGTCACCATGGGAACAAAAGCCCAACTTGCGTGCTTCCTCTTCGGCTGCTTCCTTTGGGGTCATATTTTCGAGAGATGAAGTCAAAACTGAGAATCACTCCCTGTCTATATAACAGATCTCGTCGACAGTTCATATTCCACCATAAATTGGACGCAATCAGTCTCAGAGAACGAAGAGTCATTATGACATTTAATAAGTTCATTTGGATGTTTTCAAAGAACTTCGAAGTCTTTTCAACTTCCAAAAAATTTTGGAGCCATCTTAGCGTGACTTTAACTCATTTCATCATCTCTATTTTCAAAGTATTTCGAAAATATTTTATCATTTTTTCGAAAACTTTGAAGGGGGTTTTGTAGGCCTCAAAAATGAAAGTCACGCTAAGTTGATCAGAACAAGTCACACAGAGTGATCCAAGAAGCAGCACAAAAGATACGCTAAGTTCTGCCTGGCCATCTCCTTTAGAAGTCACGCAGAGACAGCTCAGCCATACGTCAGAATCATAATGACTGACAACACAGCAGTCGAGAAACGTCTCCTCGTATGCCACGTATGCACAGAATTCGAGAGATCATCGCCGTCTTTTGCGTGATTTTTGAAATCTTCCTTAGCAAGACTCACTCTTCACCAAGTTGGCGTGACTTTGGGTCTTATCTTCATTTAATGCGGCTGACAAATATAATCAATGTCAGAGATTTTGTGTCAGACGAAGCGTGCCAAATCAAGACAGCTGGCGGTTTGCGTGGATTCTGAACCTTCTCCTTCCTCAAGTTTGCGTGGATTTTTGAGTTATTCTTCTCAAAGCATGTGTAAATTCTGAAGTATTCTTCTTCAAAGCTTGCGTGGATTTCGCCTTCAACGAGTCTGCGTCAACGAAACTGCGTGGATTTTTTGCCTTCAGCAAGACAGCGTGGATTTCATTTCAACTGGAGTACGTGGCAGCCATGCCACCGATCTCTCTCTCGCGTGCCCAGTAACTTGCACACGACCCATGCACTAATGCCATGTGTCCAACAGTTACGGGCCACGTCCAGTAACTACTCACTAACCCTGCGTGTATTTAGAGTCTGCGTGACTTTTCAAATGCACTAGTGGTGAGGTAGTTATCTTTTCAGTTACTGTTTTGACTCTATAAATAGAGTTCTTTTTTTTATTCATGGTACAGATACATTGATATCTACTGTCAAAATTTTGAGAGCTTTTCTTCTTCGCATAGTCCAAAGGATAAAGCGATCGTCTTCTAGATCGAATTCCTACAGTTGTAATTTTCTCAGATACAAAATAAATAAAGTAAATTTATTTATGGAAAACATATATGGATGTCAATTATTACACTCGATGTTATCTAGAAATCTTGGATAACTTCGAACCCCATACCTTAGGAGCAGTTCAACCTCTTCAAGATGAAGTATCACTTGAATCAGTACAAGATTCATTCATTCTGGTTCCCTCCTGGAAGAAGGATGAACATCCTATACTCTTCAACAAAGGATTGAATCAAAAAGCTACATCCGATAACGATGCTGAGAATGACAATAATGGATGACTCCAACTACGTTATTACAGTCAACAATTGAAGAACACCATCCAAAAGATGGGCTACAACTTCAAATCTGGCATCAACGATAGTAGAGGAAGGCGAACTCCAATTCGTATACCTGCTCCAAAAGGGAAGTCACAACAATATTATAACAAAACAAAGCATGGGTTAGGCTACACTTCACCGATCATGACCCCAGCTGCCTCTGAATATGACAAAGAGGAGCGATCTAACTCTTCTAACTCTGCCTCATTGGATTCGGACACCAGTATAGGGCACGTCCATCGAGTGACTCTATCTTACAATATGGTGACCGCTGAGTTCTCAGAAGACGACGACGACTTCGTCGAAGCCCCTTAATCTGATCCCTAGGCACAAAGGATTGATACCCAATAGGAACTTTGCTTCGAGCAACGTGAACCACCTACTAAAGATCAATTAGTTCAGGTCGATGTCGGAGACGAAACTTCTCCAAGGCCAATCTTTATCAGCAAAAATCTTCCTAAAGCAGATAAATAAAAACTGATTCAGCTCATTCGGGAATACATTGACGTATTTGCCTGGAGCTGTAAAGATATGTCGGGATTAGATCCTCAGATTGCTACCTACAAGCTCAACATTCTACCAAATGCTAGGTCAGTCAAACAACAACAGCATCGATTTCGACCTGATGGTAGAACAGCTTCGTATCCATATACCAAAGAGAAATGTGTGCAACCGGTTGGAGTGCGTATAGTAGTACGATAAGCCCATAGACATTCTCCAAGCTTTTCACTCTCGTTTCTTTTATTGGTAGAAATAAATTTCTTGAGAAGCTTGATGATAGTTTTGTTGAATGCTTCGGCCAAACCATTAGCTGCAGGATTGTAAGTCGTAGAAGCAACATTATTGATTCTGTTATCATCACAAAACCGAGTAAACTTTTGACTGATGAATTGTGGTCCATTATCATGAATGATTCGTCAAGGAATTCCGAATCTGTATATCACATGATGTTTAATAAAATTGATGACGTTGCTAGTCTTGACTTCAGATAAAGGTATGGCTTTCGCCCATTTCAAAAAGTAATCAGTTATAGCTAGTATAAACCGATGTCCTCTAGATAACGGTGGATTGATAAGACCAATAACATCCATACCCCAAGCTTCAAAGGGCCATGATGCAGCAGTTGGATAAAGGAACTCCGACGGTTGATGGATGAAGTCTACATGGATTTGACAGGCTCAATATTTCCTTGTATATTCAATAGCATCTGATACCATAGTGGGCCAATAGTAGCCCATACGTCGGATATGATCTTATAATTTAGGACCAGGCTGATGTGCACCACATACACCATCATGAGCTTCCCATAGTATTTGTTTTGCTTTATCTCCCGCAACACAACGTAAGAGTGGACCATAAAATGTTCGTCGATAAAGGGTCTTAGAAGTATGATTGTAATAAAACCGGAGTGATCGCCTACGGATTGTTGTAGCTTCCTTAGAATCTTCAGGTAAAATGTCATGTATCATAAAGTCAATGAAAGGAGCTCTCCAGTCTTCACTAATGACATTGATTTCAGTTGAATTGCTGAACTCAATATTTGAGTTATTCTCAATACAAAATAACTCTCTGTTAGTGATGACAATCATTTGTTGCCTTTTTATTGGGATTGCTAATACGGCTTCCAAATTAGCTAATGCATCAGCCTCCGTATTACATGCCCGACGTACATGTTCAATGAAGAAGCCCTTGAACGATGTAGCCAGCCTAACTACCGCTTCATGATATGGGATGAGATCCTGGTGTCGAACTTCATACGTGCCTCTAACCTAATTGACGATCAGTTTAGAGTCTCCATATACTTCAAGATATTTAATATCCAATTGTTTAGCCAATTGGAGACCAATGAGCAGACCGTTATATTCAGCCACGTTATTGGAAAACGACTTGTCTAAAGAATAAGCTCTTTGAATATCTAATCCTTCTGGCGATACGAGGACGATTCTAACTCCAGCGATAATGGCACCTTTTGGTCCGATTTTGGATACACCATCAAAGAATAGACGCCAGACAAAAATTTCTTCTAAAATCATGTTGGATTCTAAAGTTTCATCCGGAATCTCATCATAGAGTTTAGACGTCTCCAGAATTGGATGAGCCGCGAGGAAGTCAGCTAAGGCTTGACCCTTAATACGCTTTTGTGGGACATAGACCATGTCATATTGTGCTAACAATATGGCCTATGTTGCAAGTCTAGAATTGAGTGTACTGGGCTTCTTCATCAAGACCCGGAGAGGGTTAACTCTGGAAATAACATGAATAGTTTGGCCGGTGTGTAATGTCTCATCTTTTGAACAACAAACATCAAAGCTAGACTTTTTTTTTCCACTGGGCTGTATCGATGTTCAGCTCCGATCATTATACAGCTGAGATAATAGATAGCTTGCTCATGACCTTTTTTATTCTTCTGAGCTAGTAGGCATCCAATGAATGATCCATCGCTCGAACATACATCAGGAAGGGTATTCCTGAGACTGGAGGCACTAGAACTGGAGGGTTCATCAAGTACCGCTTTATATTTTGAAATGCTTGCTAGCATTCTTCAGTCCAAATAAAAGACACACCTTTCTTCATGAGTTGAGTGAACGGTCTACAACGTCCAGAGAGATTTGAGATGAATCTTCTGATGTACGCAAGTCATCCCTAGAATCCTCGTAGCTCTTTAAGTTGCGTGGAGGACACATCTCTTGAATGGCTTTGATTTTCTCAGGGTCAATGTGTATGTATACCTTTAGAGGTAATAACGAATCCGAGAAATTTGCCACTAAAGACTCCCAGAAATGACTTGGTGGAATTCATCTTGAGTTGATGTTGGCACATTAGATCGAATATAGTTCTCAAGTCTTGGATGTGGTCTTTCTTTAGACGATTTTTGAAAATAATATTATCTATATAGCATTCAACTGTCTTCCGTAAATGATCACGAAAGATAGTACTCATAGCCCGCTGATAAGTTGTATCAGCATTTTTAAGACCAAACGGCATGACAGTATAACAGTAGACTCCGAGAGGTGTGCAAAAAGATGTATTTTTCTCATCTTCTGGATGCATCTTGATTTGATTATATCCTAAAATCCATCCATAAAAGACATTCGTTCGAATCCGTAAGTATTATCGATCATGACATCAGTGATCGGAAGAGGAAACTCATCATTGGGACAAGCATCATTGAGATCTCTAAAGTCAATGCAGACTCTCATATTTCCTGTTTTCTTCATAACTGGGGCAATATTGGCAACCCAATCAGGATGTTGTTCTTCTCTGACAAAACCACAAGAGATAAGTTTCTTGACTTTAGTTTCTATGGCATCTATCATATCAGGTCAGAATCGACGTTGTTGTTATTTGACTGGCTTTGCATTGGACAAGATGTTGAGCCTGTGGGTAGCAATCTGAGGATCTAGTTCCGACATATCCTCATAATTCCAGGCGAAGACGTCAATGTATTCTCGAATAAGCTGAATGAATTCTTGTTTATCCATTTCTGGGAGACTCTTGCTGATGAAGATAGGTCTTGGCGAGCCTTCATCTCCAACATCAATCTGAATTAATTGATCTTCAGTAGGGGGTTTTCGTTGCTCAAAGCGAAGTTCCCATTGAGTGTCCATCTTTTGTGCCACGGATCTGCTTCAGTAGCTTCAGTAAAGTTATTATCGTCTTTTGAGAATTCAGCAGACACCATATTGGAAGATAGTGTCACCCGATGGACATGACCTATAATGGTATCAGAATCAGAAGAGTTAGATCGCTCTTCTTTATCGGATTCGGAGGCTTATGGAGTCGGAGTTGGCGAGGTATAACTCAATCCTCGCTTTATTTGCTATAATATTATTGTGACTTTCCTTTTGGAGCAGGGATACGAATAGGAGTTCGCCTTTCCTTACCACCATTGAGACCATCTTTAAAATTATAGCCCATCTTTTGAATGATATCTTTTAATTGTTGACTATAATGACATAGTTGAAGTCTTCCGTTATCGTAATTTTTTTTTTCACTATCGAGCGTGATCTTTTGTTTTGTTCCTTTACTAAAAAGTATAGGAAATTCATCTTTCTTTCTGGAAGGAACTAAAAGAATGAGACTTGCATTGGTTCGAGCAATACTTCATCTTGGAGAGGTTGAACTGCTCCTATTGTAAGTGGTTCGAAGTTATCTAACATTTCTAAATAAGATTGAGTATAATAAAAGACATCAGTATACTGTAAAAGAGATGCTACTTTATTGATTTGTACATCATCATTTACAACAGGATTCTTGGCCTTAACAGAAGGCTTAGTAAGGTTAATAACCAAAGGAGGAGAAGGAGAAAGAGGAGGTTTGTTACGATGAAGTTCGATAACAAGAGGCTCAGAAGAGGTGAGCTCCCTCTGTTCCATCTTTCCAGCATGAGGTTGTTTGTTATGAGAGGAAAAATGGATAGTCAATGTCTGAGAAGAAGATGGATGAGTAGTACGTCCTTTGACTGGGATTATGAGAACATCATCTGAGGTGTCTTTTCGATCTTTCTCACTAGCCATCGCCAACACAACCTTCATGAACTCTTCTTTGTACATCCGAGAATCAGTACAATATGCTTCAATACCCCTGAAAGGATTTAGATCAGCTACTTCCTTCTGGACTTCTCCATTGACGTCCACATATTTGAAGCATTGGTGGAGAGTGGATGGTACAATGTTATACTCATGCAGAAATGGTCTTTCCAGCAAAGCATTATAGAAGCCATGATTATCGATCACGTAGAAGGTAACCTTTGTACGAAGATTGTCGATTTAAACTTTCAGGCGAATCATCCCCAAAGATTCACTTCTTCCAGAATTAAATCCCAGATTGTCGTGATAGTTGTTGAAAGATTATGTACAGAAATCTTTAATGCATCTAGTAGAGTCTTTGGCATGATGCTAAGTGCGGACCCAGGGTCGATCAAGATGCGATCAACCTTCATGGTATCGACATATCCCGTGAAGTAGAGGGGTCGGTCATGACGATTATCTTCCAGCAGCATATCATCTTATGTAAAGGTGATGTTGGGCATCAGCTCCATCATATTATGACAATAAAAGCAGGTTACAGGCTCTTCTTCTGGCTTCTTGAGGAATGTTAGACAAGTATCAGCTTGCTTCACCGCTTTACTCAATGTTTTTCGATTTTTCTTCGAGAGACGTAGTAGCTCAAAAATTGATAACCTTGTTGGGGTATTAGCCAGCTGAGTCGGTATATCTAAGTTATACGACTTCTCGAGTCCCAGAGGTGGAGTCTTCTTTAATACTTTATCGAAGCGGACATGTTGTTTTCCTTTGTCAGCCGCCATCGGTTTGGGAGGAGTTGGTTCCACTGGAGGCGATGAAGCCGATGGAATATTGACAGCAGGAGAAGATGATGCTGGAGGAGCCTCCGGAGCTGGAGCAGGGCTCTCTTGACCTTAAGAATAGTCTCTCAGGTAAAGTCTCCCAGACCTGGTACCAGTTAAGATTTCTTCTTTGAATACAGGTTCAAATGATACCATATTGCAACTCTTTACCCGGATCTTACTTTAGAAAGATTTCTTTGGCAAGATGAAGAGTTTGTCCAGTAACCCAAACCAATACGAGATTGGTTGTGTGAAAGGCATAGAGAAAGAGGTACATGAGATCCTTTTCCATAATTAAGGCCGGGAGCCTTTTGTAGATCATATTCCATCTTCTTCATGAGTTCACGAGATTGTTGACTATATATGGAAGGTTGGTTGATAATTGGTTTCTAGCTTTGGCAGCATTGTCTCAGAAGAAGAAGAAGAAGAATCTGTCGCCGAGGTAAAAGTAGCAGTTAAAGGTAGAGGACGATGTTCACCCAATGAAGTCATGTGACATGACTTGTATTTGGTTGCTTTCTTGGACTTTGTGGATGAAGAAGGTACTTCAAAGTCAGCCACCAAATTATGATGGATCCACATAATCTCCCCTTTATCAGTAGACAGAGGAATAAGACCATTAGTTCGTGCAGGTAGGAGATTAACAATCTCCAAAGTGGTTCTCGGGGTAAGAATGATGCCGTCCTGCACAAGTGAGCAGGAAAATTGCCAAATTGTAGAGAGACGAAGTTAGTCGTTACAGTCTTTTCATCTTGTTGGAGAGTGATTGCACCAGAATTAACCATCTCCTGGATCTTGCCTTTAAGCACATAGCATGCTCGAGTCAGATGTCCGATAAACCTGTGGTAAACAAATATTTAGTGTGGTCAGTTTTACCTACTTCCTCTGGCCGTTTTGCATCCGGCAGTTGAAGTTTATTGCTCTTGATCAGGCAATCAAAGATGCTCATGACATCATCTTCATCAAAGGAGTATTCTTCTTTCGGACGCGGTGCTCTCTGTGGTAGTGCCGTTGGAGTAGGTGTTGATTGACCTATATTGACGGCTAGAGTTTCTTACCTTTGACATGATAGCCAAGTCTCCTTACCTTGCGGTTGTTGATGGCCACCGTTATTTGATGTAGCATGTCATCTTTGTCAAGATTATGCTGAATACCTGATTGTTTGAACTTATCAGCACTTTCTTCTGTCGCTTTAGCATTCATACGAATGAAGGCCAATCTGGAACTGCATCGATCCAGTCCACATGATGATTTAGGCAACATGTTGATTTACAAGTGTCTATAGTCAAAGCATCTG
>JANAVB010004642.1:0-72827 GCA_029216955.1 Iris pallida | reverse complement strand
CCATTATCCCTAACGTACCCTGATTTTGGATACGGACAACAAGTTTAAAAGAAAGGAACCAGTCATACTGACTCAGAGGTACTGAGGACATGGTGAGCATGAGGGTTTCTTTGACGGGGGGTACATAGAATAACTCGGAGGTAATGAGGACATGGAAATTCTATGTGGAGGGGTGATTTGTTTGTGGTGGAAGTGGAACGGCTCAGAGGTAATGAGGACATGGCCGTTTCGAAAATTTGTGGATCGATTACCCTTTTTGTGCACCGAAAGTGCGGGTATTGGATCATGGGGGAGGATCTCTTCCCGGAAGAAAGTTCAGAGGTATGATCATACATAACTTTCTATCTGAAATGACCGGGATGTGAGTTCAGAGGCACCATCGGGTACATGACTCGAGAATCTGGAGAATGGTGAGCGTGAGTTCAGCGGTACCGGCTACATGACTCGAAAATTTGACAAACTATGAGGGTGAGTTCAGTGGTATCAGCGGATACATGACTCAAAAATTTAGAAATTTATAGGGTGAGTTCAGTGGTACCAGCGGGTATGTGACTCGAAAATCTGGAGAATGTTGTTCAAACATAGTATTTCTTCAGGAATATGCCGTTGACGGGCAACATGAGCAAGTCTCCGTTCTGCTTGGCGAGGCGGTAAGCACTGTTGGAGAACACGGCCTCGATGACGAATGGACCTTCCCATTTTGGCTAGAACTTGCCGGCGGTCTTGTGAGTCATGACCATTGGCCTCCGGACTGCCAGAACAAGATCGCCCACTTAGAATGTTCTAATTTTGACCTTCTTGCTGAAGGCTCCTGAGCTGCTTGCTATAGCTCGATCCTTTGCTGAGCTAGGAGGCGCTTTTCATCTAAGGCCTCTAACTCTTACAGTCGACGTCGGTAGTTGTCATCCGTCGTCAATTGATAAGTGAGGGCAACGCGGAGTGAGGGTATTTGAGTCTCTAATGGGAGAACTGCCGCACTCCCGTACACTAGAGAGAATGGTGTATTCCCGGTGGCTATTCGAACTGTGGTACGATAAGCCCATAAGCATTCGCCGAGCTTTCGTTCCAGTCGCGCTTGTTGGAGGAAACAAACTTCTTGAGGAGTTTGATTATTATTTTGTTGAATGCCTATACTAACCCGTTTGCTGCCGAGTTTTATGGTGTCGAAGCGACATTCTGAATACGGTGTTTATTGCAAAACAGATAGAATGCGTGGCTTGCAAACTGTGGACCATTATCATGGATGATCCTTCATGGCAGTCCAAAACGGTAGATAACGTGATGCTTAAGGAAGCTGATCACGTTTGAAGTCTTGACTTCTGCGAGTGGGACAGCTTCTGCCCATTTGGAGAAGTAATCAGTGATCGCAAGTATGAAGCGATGTCCTCGGAGGAAGGTGGGGCGATTGGACCAATAATATCCATTCCCCATGCTTCGAATGGCCAGGACGCCACTGTCGGATACAGAAATTCGGATGGTTGGTGAATGAAGTCCGCGTGGACTTGGCAGGCTTTGCATTTTCTAGCATAATCTATTGCATCTGCCACCATCGTGGGCCAATAGTAGCCCATTTGTCGAAGGCGGTCTTATAATTTTGGGCCGGGCTGGTGGGCCCCGCAGACACCGTCGTGAGCTTCTCGTACGGCTTCTTTGGCTTCTGCGTTCGACAGACACCGAAGCAGTAATCCGTCGTAGGAGCGGCGATACAGCATTTTCGTCTCTGTATCGTAGAAGAATCTGAGAGAACGTCGTCTGATAGAAGTGGCTTCCTTCGGGTTCTCGGGCAGGATGTCGTAGACGAAGTCGATGAACGGCTGTCTCCAGTCTGGTGCTTCGTCGATCATCTGGGCGGAATAGCTCGCCACGAGTTGAACGTTGTTCTTGGGACAGACCAGTTCGTGGCCTATTACGTCAATCGAATGATGAGCGTGGTTTGGTACCGCTAAGGAAGCGGCAAGGCCTGCTAGGGCGTCAGCTTCAATATTTTGGAGTCTGGGGACATGTTCGATGAAAAAACCCTCAAACGATGAGATGTCAATCGCTATTTGGTGATAAGGGATCATGTCTTTGTGTCGGACTTCGTATGAGCCCCGGATCTGATTGACGATTAGTTGGGAGTCGTCATATGCTTCAAGATATTCAATCCCCAGCTCTCTGCTAGTTGGAGGCCAAAGACCAGAGCATTATACTCGGCCATATTGTTAGAGCAGGGTTCTGTGAGGGAATAGGCGCGATTGATCACCAATCCGAAAGGGGAGACCAGTACGACCCCGACTCCGATGACTATATTGCCTTTAGGTCCGGTCCTTGAAGCACCGTCAAAGAACATTCGCCATATAGCCTCGTGAGAGGTTGCATGCGAGTCGGCGACCTCGTCTGGGATCTCTTCATATATTCTGGAGGACTCCGAGCCCGGGTGGGCTGCTAAGAAGTCTGCCAGGGCTTGACCTTTGACTACCTTTTGCGGGACGAATATCATATGATAAGGGAACAGCAATATTGCCCAAGTAGCGAGACGAGAACTGAGTACCCCCGGTTTAGTCATGAGGACCCTGAGAGGGTTGACTCGTGAGATCACATGTATCGTTTGTCCGGTAACATAGTGCCGCGTCTTCTGAATGGCGAACACTAAGGCGAGGCATTCCTTCTCAATCGCGGTGTATCGGTGCTCGGGTCCAACCATCATTCGGCTAAGATAGTATATGGCTTGCTCGTGGCCTGCGTCGTTGTTTTGTGCTAGCAGAGCCCCGAGGGAGTGTTCCATTGCTCGTACGTAGAGCAGTAATGGTTTTCCAGGTACCGGGGCCACCAAGATCGAAGGATTTGATAATATTCTTTGATGCTGTCGAAAGCACGCTGGCATTTCTGTCCCATACGAATGAGACTCCTTTCTTCATGAGGTGTGTGAATGGTCGACACCGCCCGGAGAGGTTAGAAATGAACCTTCTGATGTAAGCTAGCCCTTGAAGGCCTCTGAGTTCGCAGAGATTTCTCGGGGGACCCATCTCCATGATTGCTTTCGTCTTCTCAGGATCTACATAGATACCCTGTGCGGTGATGATGAAGCCCAAGAACTTTCTGCTGGATACGCCCAGAAAGGACTTCGTAGGGTTCATTTTCAAATTGTGCGCTCGCATTAGGTCGAATACCGTCCTTAGATCCTGCAGATGGTCTCCCTTGCTACGGCTCTTAATGGCTATATCGTCAACATAGTACTCCACCGTCTTGCGTAAGTGGTCTCTAAAGATGATGCTCATGGCTCTTTGATATGTGGCGCCAGCATTCTTTAAACCGAAAGGCATGACTGTGTAGCAGTACGTGCCAATCGGTGTTCGAAATGATGTATGCTTTTCGTAGTCAGGAGATTTTGATTTGGTTGTACCCCGAGAAGCCATCCATGAATGACATACGTTCAAAGCCGCAGGTATTGTCGATCATGATGTTGTGATAGGAAGGAGAAATTCATCTTTGGGGTACGCCTCGTTCAGGTTGCGAAAGTCGATACAGATTCGAATCTTCCCATTCTTCTTGAGGATGGATACTATATTGGCGACCCAATCGGGATGTTGCTCCTCACGAATGAAGCCGCTGGCTATCAGTTTGTTGACTTCAGCTTCGATCGCGTCCATGATACCTGGGCGGAAGCGTCGCTGTTGTTGCTTGACTGGCTTCGAATCCGGCCGAATGTTGAGTTTATGAAGAGCAATGTCGGGATTTAACCCTGGCATGTCTTCATAGCTCCAGGCGAACACATCAATGTATTCTCTGACAAGTTCTAGCAGCGACTCCCGTTCTTCGTCTGTTAGGCTTTTACTGACGAAAATTGGTTTTGGAGAAGATTCGCTGCCGAGGTCGACCTGCATAACCCCATCTTCGGTAAGAGGTTCTCTCTGCTCAAACCGCTTTTCCCATTGTGCATCCAGCTGTTGGGCCCACGGCTCTAGTTCGAGGATTTCAGGGATGTCTTCGTCTTCTTCGTAAGCGTCAGCAAATGCCATGTTGACTGTCAGGACTTGTCTGAATATGTCTCCGATGCTGGTATCCGAGTCGAAAGTTGGTGACCCGGTTGAATATGACTGCCAGTCACACTCTTCATCTGAACTCTCAGGGGTCGTTGTGGGAGTTACATACCCTAGTCTACATCGAGTTTTACTATAGTAGTCCCGTGGCTTGCCAGCCGGTACTGGTGGCTTCAAAGGTAATCGTCGTCCAGTGCCGTAATTCAAAACTGGTGTAGTCTCTAGATCATATCCCTGTTTTTGCATGAGATATTTGGACTGGAGGCTATAAAGATACAGAGGCAGTCTCCCGGCATCTGACCCAAGATCAACTTCTTTTATGGTGAAGGGGTACGGATCGTCCTTCTGGCCGAAGATGATTGGATGGTCCCCTCCCTCGATTATGCGGTAAGCATCTTCTGCTGGAGTAAGCTGGATTACGGTGTACACATTTGTCACATGTGTGTGTAGGTAAGTGCCTATACCGTGTTCCATAGCGTACATTGTACATAGCTTATTGAGCTCGATGTAGTTCAAAGATAACCCTTTATTGATGAAGTAAGGTATCTTTTCTAGGGGGATTACATCATCAGCGGAGGGGACATTAGTGTGGGTAGCCATATACTTGGCTATCTCCGGTTCCTCTTCGGCTACCCCCTGTGTAAACGAAGACCGAAAGGATGACCTGGGAAGCTTGATTGTCAGTGGTTCAGTTGATGGAGTTGAGCGTGGAGTTGTTGGCAGACTAGCAACCCCCAGTTTGGTACTCGATGTGGGGCGAGGAGTGGTTGGTTCGCTAGAAGTGTCAGACCTTGCATCGGGGTGACGACCCTTCTTGGGAAGGCGTATCGTCAGCAGCTTATCGAGGGATTGAGCGTCCCTATTTGGGGTTGACTGACCCTCGGCAGTCTGATTGTCAGTGGCCCCGTTGTGGGTCTCGGCACTTGGCCGAACCTCGGAAGCCAGATTATCATTTGCTCCTCTTGCGCCGAGAGGCTGATCGTGTCCTTCCGCAGAGTGGCAGTAAGGGGTGCGGACTTGCCCGGTTTGTGAGCTTAGAGGTAGATTGTTAGGGGTCCTTCTGATCCCGTAGCTGTCTCGGTATGAGCTTGTACGTCCCCTTCATCAAGGTACCTTTTTGACTTTTCGTATAGGCAGGAGTCTGAGTAGTAAGATTCGACCCCTTTGAAGGGATCGATGTCAGCAAATTTCGTCTTCACAAAGCCGTGTTTGTCGACGTATTTGAAGCACTGGTGTAGCGTGGAAGGCACGATCATGTAATCGTGTATCCATGGGCGCCCCAAGAGGATGTTATAGGAAGTGTCTGCATCTATGACGTAGCAGGTGACTTTGGATTGGAGATCGCCAATCTGACACTTCAGACGAATCTTCCCAATAGGGTAGCTCCTGCCCGAATTGAAACCGCTGATGGCGGTGTTTGTTGGTGTCAGGCGATGCATTGGGATGCGGAGATGATGTAGCAGACCCTTCGGGATAATGCTTATGGAAGAGCCAGGATCAATGTATATCCGATCCACTTTCACGTCGTCGATGTATCCTGTATAGTATAGCGGGCGATCATATAGGTTTGTTTTGATGAGCATGTCCTGCGGAGTGAAGACGATGTTGGGCATTGCTCCCGTGCAGGCACTGTCTTGGAGATCCACAGGTAAGTCCTCCCCGGTGAGGTTGGATTGAGCCAATAGGCATCGACATTTTGGAGTGCTTCGCTCAATGCAATACGAACATCCTTGGAGAGCCTTAGGAGTTCGTACAGTGACAATTTGGCCGGAGTGTTAGCCAATTGTGCTAAGATGTCAAAGTTGTAGGGCCTCTCTAGCCCTTGGGCTGCGTCTTTTCGGAGAGATTTGTCGAAGTGTGTCTCCTTCGGCCTAGGCTTGTCAGTCGTCGAAGGCTGAGCCGGTCCCGGAGCATCAGTTGTAGTGGGTTGATGATTTTCGGCTGGGTTGTCAACCACAGGTTGGGATTGCGCTCCGGACCGCGTGATGACGGCTGTAGCTTCCTCGTTGTCTGCTGAGATTGTGTGGCAGGTCCTAATTTTTTACTCTTCTTTTTGTTGGTGGGAGATGGTGTGGGCCGAGTTACTTCTGACACCAAGTCTGGATGGACCCACATGACCTCCCCACGTGAGGTGGTGAGAGGTACTAGACCAGCAGCCTGTTCCCGGGGAGGTGGAAGATTGGTAATCTCCATCATCGCCAGAAGGACGGGGATTACCCCGTCTTGAGTCTCCGTCGGAAGGAAGCTGCCGAATTGTACGGACACCATATTGGCTGCTACGGTTACCTCTTCGAAGTCGATGGCCAGAGCGTTCAAATCGATGAGGCTTTGGATGTACCGTTTTAGTTGGTAGCAGTCGTGTGTAGCGTGGTATACATAACGGTGGTAATGGCAGAACTTTAGGTTCTCCAGATCAGCCGGCTGTAAAGCCCCTAAATTTCTACTGATTTTTTTTATTTTATTTTGGTACTGATTTAAAATTTGTTATTGTACGTCGTGTAGTCGTATTACGTCACGCACAAAATTTTATTTTTGTAATTGCTCGACGAGTGCGAATATGTGTCGAGGTACATATGTTAGAAAAATATTTTATTATAAATTTTATAATATTTTTATTTTTTTTATAAAAAGGTTATTTTATTCACCGTTTACAAATAAATGGTAATTTGGAATTTTGGTTGAATATTTTACGAAATGTAAAAAAAATTGTTTATTAATAAATCTTGACATTTACAAAAGCTAGTTTATAATTTAAATATTTAAAGTATTTATAGTGATTTTTGAAATTAATGATTTCCATAAATATTTAACTATGAAAATAATATTGAGATCTTGTTTACTTAATACTTGATTAAATATGGTAAATTAAATTGCAAAAGATTTTATTGGCTTTATTTAAAAATATTTTAAATTTAGTATGGAATTAATTTGGATTGGAATTTGATTTGAATTGGCTTTAAATTCTATTTAATCATATGATGATTATCTAATTAGGATTTAAATAAATCCTAATGTTTATCTAACTGGGTATTTCCACCTCCTATAAAAGGAGAGGTACTCCTCCAGCAATTCCCATCACAAGTGCATCGTGTCTGTGCCTCATCTACTCTACTATATCTTTTACCCTTACAGGTACAATATTCCTCCAGAGTCCGACAATCCCGGACTCAACACCCCCGCTGTGTCACGCAAGACACCACCACGTATTCCCCGTCACGTCAAACAACCCGACGCGACGACACCCTAACCTAACTACAACCACCACCGTCGTCGGCATCCATCGCCGACGACCACGAACATCGCCCACAGCCAGCAACACCGACCCAACAACAACAACACCAACTCCGCCATCATCCCGACACCACCTCTACAGTCAACCATCACCTGCCGCCCCACCGGCATAACCACCACCATTGTCGGACAGCCTCTGTCCGCCACCACGACAGCCAGACCACCATCCACTGTCATGCCCCAACCAAAACTACCACCACCACCAGAGGAAAAGGAAAAAGGGGAAAATAAACGTCTGCTCACCTTCGTCGTGTCCGGTGAACGCCGGAGCCTTGCCCCGTTCTCCGCCCCATGTCGTCAGTAGTCATCTCCATCCTTCTTCTGCAATCGTGCCGTTCCTGGCGCACCGCCACACCGGGCGTCTGTTCCCTCGATCCGTCCCTCCTTGCCGCCTCCTCCGACATCCCAGCTCCACCACGGCATTCATCGCCACTACCGTGCGACCATCTCCGTGCCTGAACCGGCGCCCATCCGCCGGAGTCCGGCCCCCTTCCCAGCCGGCGTCCGCATCGCTATCCCCCGCAGCGCCCCAAGACCAGCGCTGCACCGCCCCACTGAAGGCCCTCCGTTCGAACCCTATCCTCCGCTGAGCCACCTCCGGCGCCCCCATCGGCCAAACCCCGACGGCGCGCCTCCACGAGACGGAACCGCCGCCGCCGACTCTACCATCTGCCCTCCGGCTCCCCATCTCCTCCTCCAGTGTGCTGACCCGGCGCCACCGTGCGTCGCCACCTTCGCCTCCGACTTCTGACCCGGAGCCACCGCCGTTCCCTCCAGCTTCCGACCGTGCGCCGCTCGAGAACGAGTCGCCGCCGCCTTCCCGAGCATCAGGCGCCGCCACGGGCTCTTCCCTCCGCCGCACCTTCCATGCCCCTCCGCCAGCCTCCACCGGCCACCCGCCAGAGCGCTGCCCCCGAGGTGAGCGCTGCCCCCGATTCCCCCCTCTCACTTTTCTCTCTCTCTCTCGCACTGTTAACCTTTGGGGAAGGGATCAGTATAGATAAAATTTAGAAGATTTTTATTATATTATTATTATATTATTGGTGTTACTTATTTCCAGACCAAAAATTGTGTAATTATTATTATATTATATTATTTTATTATTATATTATTATGGTTGTGGTTGTTGTCAGTTTGTTTCTAGTGTAGGGATAAGTACAAATTATTTTATATTGTACTATAATCATAGCTTTATTATTATCAGTTCATATTATTAATATTTTTTTTTTTGTATTTTAACAAGGCTATTAGCATATGAAATCCTTTCAAAAATATCTAGACAACTATATGTAAATATTATATAAGACAGTCTATATTTCAAGATATGGTCTTAAAACCATAGAAAATTTTTTATGGAAATATTTTGATCCCTGGGTATATAGTTTCCAAAGTAATAAAATAATTTTTAATATTTTCAAATACTGATTTGATTTCTTTTAAAAGATATAATTTTCCATCTATAGAATACATGTGACAAACTTAGAGTTAGCACAAAACAACCTTGTTTGAGTTTTCCTTAAAAGTATTTTTCCTAAACCATATTTGTACTAATAAAATTTAGATTTTTATATATTAGTTTTCTAAATAGTTTTCTAAGTAAAGATATATTTTGATGACATTTCAATTATCCCTTAGATTATAAAGTCTTGATCGTAACTAATCATCCCTCCCTATTTTCTCATGAATTCGGACTCTTCCCCATCAAACATGGCTACTGGACAAACATGAATTGTCGAATTATTGCACCATACCAGGCGACACCCCAGGCAAGATACCTTGCCATTAAACTGTTTATATTCAATCTGCATTTATTTTATATATCACTGTTCTTTATTTCTGGTTCTTACAGTTCCTGATTTACTGCCTGTTCAGTGATTAATAATTTACTTTGTTAGTATCCTTTGATTGCATGTTGACCTAGAGTTAAGGGACTACCGTTGTAGTGTATTACATATACCCTGACACAGTTGTACCACGAGGATGTGTGAGATGAGTATCATGTAGAGGTTCTTGCGTGTGGGCTGATCTCCCATGCGCATGCGTTAGGGCTAACTGCTAATAGAGGCGTGTTAGAGACTTGGCAGTTAGTAGAGATACATGGTCGTGGATGCGACTTAACAGGTACATTGGGTGGGGATAACATTACCTGACGTATGGGCTTCTATGCACTTTCCTTATTACCTATGCGCTCCGCCGGAGACGCAGGCTCTAGGTGCCCTCTGACGTTATCCAGAGCGTTATGGACGTAGCCCCTTGTACATGGTGCCCTCTAACGCTTCCCGAGCGTTATGGACGTAGGCCCCTGGTGCCCTATATGGGAACTATGCCAATCCTATTTACAGCCAGGGCTCATGCGTTGAAGGTTTGTTCTTACTGCATAAACACATTAGATGGTTAGGTAACCCTCGTCAATGTCATATCACCCTGTTCCATTAGTAGCTTGGGACAATATCGCATCGAGGTATAGTGTACTATCCCTTGTCCTTGTTTGGTTGTAGGGGTAGTCCACTGTTTCGATGATGAGGTATTGGAACTTGTTACGAGTGTGACTATTTACCTTACTTGTGATTTATGACATAGTATATATATTCAGTTATATGGCATGTTGATGTATCTTGTTACGTCCCTCTGAGGACCTGGTTATCTCGCCAGGTGTGTGTTTCGTGATATCTTGCAGGTGCTCTAGCTAAGGCCATTCCTTCCTTTGTGGTGATTGCTCTTGGACTCGTCATTGCTCTCGCTTGCTAAATTCTTTCCTTGTATATTGTTTCATATTTAATTTGGTTGGTAGTGGACTTTGTCTCCGCCCAACTATTGTGTACATGACAAATTCAAAGTTACTTTTATATCATATTTATCTTTGTGGATGAGATTTAGTACCTTGGTTACTGCATTTTATAGCTTATGTATATATGAGGGTCTATATACTTCGTATATATACAGCTGGCATGATTACGTTCTAGTCCTACGTATTTTGGGACTGGGGCGTTACATGTTTTTGTGGTGGCCCATGCAGGTCGAGTTTGCCGTTTCGGTTACATGATTGAACCAAACGGACCTGCAATATAGGATTAGAGTTTAGAATCTCATCCACCTACTTGACTTCCTTCCTTGACTTCAAATCCCGAACTCTCGTTCGACCTCCTTGAATTGCATCTTGCTTGACTCCTTCCACCATAAATTCTTAGTTTCGTGTTTAGTAAGATGACTAAACTGGTATATGCCCATAGGTTAAACACATGGCTAGATGGATTGCATTGACAATTAGTATGCATGGGGATTTTATTTGAGTTATAAAGGAATTTATTTTCTAGAAAGTATGATTTTAAGGATTAGTTAATTTCAAGTTGTGTAGTAGCATATTACCGCCTTCAATGGATAGTTGGAATTTTATTTTGCAATTACAAGGTGGTATACACAAGAGGACAGAAAACAATTTTATGAATTATGATTTTTGGAAATAGCGAAATAGTTAATGATTTATTGGGATATGAAACCGATTTGAGAAACATCTTTAAAATTGTGACACATGATTTACGATTAAGTTCAAGTTGGGATTGAATATGTTAAAGTTTATCTCGAATTTATTAAAGTGTTTTAAAATTTTAAGTTATGATGAAGGGTTTATGATTTACGATTTATTTGCAAGCTTGAGGTTTTAAATTGATTCTACGATTTACGAATTATAAGTATTTAATTTTGAGCTTGAAGAGATAATGGTAAAATTTTTGTTTGAAATATTTTGGAAGATATGAAATCGACTTGAAATTTTTTTTTTGAATATTTAAAATATGCTCATATGATCTATGATATATAAAGTTATTAGATTTCGAATTTAAAGTCTTGATTATGGATAATTAAATTTTGGAAAAAAGGGGAGTACTTGTGACTTATTGGAAGCTAGATATACACATTTGAAGGATATAGAATTAAATTCAGGAGTTATTTTAAATGTTTTATTTTGTAGTATGAATTTCGACGGATAAACTTATAAACGTTGAGTTTAAGGTTTGGAAAAAAAAATTATGATGAATTTATTCGATTTGGGAATTACGAGGATTGTTCGAGATTAACTAGAGATTTAAAAAATTTTGTTGACAGTCTAAGATAATTGAAATATTGGCGAAGTATCTTGAAAATTTTATTGAGAAATTTCGAGGAACTTGAAATTTTAGATTAGATCAAATATTGGTGAAGGACCAAGAAACAAGCAAGGTCCCTAGTAAGATAGAAGTATTCCACATTAGATTGCCATACCACCTATGACTATAATATTGCATATACACAAGTATAGTTAGTCATCGACCAACCCGATGAACATATCTTTGACTTACTCGACTTTCCTCGAATCTAGACCATTATTTGTGATCATCTACTTGTTTGAAACTTAGAAAAGATTAGAGTCGTTCTCTTGACCATACCCTTATCTATGAGACTATTTTCTCTCTAGAAACTGTGCCTCTAGCTTACTTTACCTTGACCTACGAGATTCATAATTATCTTTACTTCGTACCTTAAACCTTTTATTTTTATGCATTAATTAGTACCTTATGAAAATCCACTTTCTATTTTTGATCATTTAGCGTCCCTATCGTGACTTTGATATTTGGAGCACAACACTAGACTTTTTCTTCCAACAAATTTCACATACAAGAACTAGACGAGCTCACCTTCACGTAGGTATATCATGTCCCACTAAAACACGTCCCCTTGTACTCTATTTTTATGATACGGCTTTCGGGCCATAAAGACTCAACTATAGCCTATACCATAGTACCGATATACTTTTGACTATATATTGGGACTCAATCTCGACTCAAAACTTCTGCCCGATTGCGATTTGCTAAATCCGTTAAAATGCTTAACTTTGTGGTTATTTTTGGAATGCTTAACCCTTGTCATTTACTTTCATGTCTTATCTCGATTTACTTAGACACATAACATCCTTAGCTCTTCAATATTGCAACCCTTACTTTTTCCCTTCTCACTAAATTGCTTGTCATATTTTACCTTGATTCCTCTATGGTTTATGCAATTTTGCTCATGTTATGATTTCCTTGCTCGAAGAAAAGTGTGATCATGACATCTTGGGTTAGTAGAGGTTAGATTGGAGGACCCCCATAGCATGGATAATTAATAATGTAGTGGTTAAGATAATTACGAGATTATGAGGTATAGTTGGACGTGAATGAAAATGTGCAATAAATCCGAATCAAGGAAGTAAGGAATGATATATTATGTTTTGATGAAACACTCAGGGATAAATAGACTTCGCGACTTTCAAATTGTTTTGAGGTAACTACATATCGAGTGAAATTTTCTTAAAATGTTGATGGTCTAAGAACCACAGTTATATATTAAATTTATGGATGAAATTTTTGATAAAGACAGTGTTGGCGTTGCTTTCGATAACATATAGTGTTATAATAATACTAGTTTTCAAGAATAATTAATTGTTGAAGAAATTTTTTTTGAGAGAGACTAATAAATGTTTGAGGAAATTTTCAATTTTAGTGATAGAAGATTGAGTTAAGAAGGTATACCATTAGTTTTCGAGATTTATCGAACATTGAAGCTGGACTTTTATTTTGGTACCTATGAATGCAGTATACATTGACCAATAAATGAAGATTTGTAGAAACTAGACTTTAACTGTTACTTGAGCCAAATTGGTTGAAGATTTTGGAATTTTGACTTGAGAGAATATATAAATGAGCTAGTATAATGAAGATTATGGAATTCAAAGTTGAGACTATTTGAAAATTTTATGACGAGGTAGAGGAAGATAGAGTACATTTTTTTTCATATTTGTTTTGTTTAAATTCTTAAGGGAGCGTAGTACGAAAGTATTCTTGGGAAGAACGATTTATGAAAGATGAATAATTGAAGATATCAAAGGATTTAGGAGTTTATTGCCTACTTGTAATGTTGCCCATTTTAAGGTTGATCGAGCTTAGTCATTGATTGGTTGTCATGTTCATAATCTAAATTGAAACCATCGAAATTTCCTGTTCTAGTCGCTCAAATGATATATTGCCATCGCTCACCTCATCGTCGAATGTTTTGCCTACATTCTCGTCCCAAGAAGATCTCGTAAACCATTCGAATAAACCCATTCCACCCCTTTACCCTACCAACCCTATTTTTTCCTAAATTTCGAGGACGAAATTCTTTTAAGTTGGATAGGATGTAAAGCCCCTAAATTTCTACTGATTTTTTTTTAATTTATTTTGGTACTGATTTAAAATTTGTTATTGTACGTCGCGCACAAAATTTTATTTTGTAATTGCTCGACGAGTGCGAATATGTGTCGAGGTACATATGTTAGAAAAATATTTTATTATAAATTTTATAATATTTTTATTTTTTATAAAAAGGTTATTTTATTCACCGTTTACAAATAAATGGTAATTTGGAAATTTTGGTTTAATATTTTACGAAATGTAAAAAAATTTGTTTATTAATAAATCTTGACATTTACAAAAGCAAGTTTACAATTTAAATATTTAAAGTATTTATAGTGATTTTCGAAATTAATTATTTCCATAAATATTTAACTATGAAAATAATATTTGAGATCTTGTTTACTTAATACTTGATTAAATATGGTAAATTAAATTGCAAAAGATTTTATTAGCTTTATTTAAAAATATTTTAAATTTAGTATGGAATTAATTTGGATTGGAATTTGATTTGAATTGGCTTTAAATTCTATTTAATCATAAGATGATTATCTAATTAGGATTTAAATAAATCCTAATGTTTATCTAACTGGGTATTCCCACCTCCTATAAAAGGAGAGGTACTCCTCCAGCAATTCCCATCACAAGTGCATTGTGTCTGTGCCTCATCTACTCCACTATATCTTTTACCCTTACAAGTACAATATTCCTCCAGGGTCCGACAATCCCGGACTCGACACCCCCGCTGTGTCACGCAAGACACCACCACGCATTCCCCGTCACGTCAAACAACCCGACGCGACGACACCCTAACCTAACTACAACCACCACCGTCGCCGGCATCCATCGCCGACGACCACGAACATCGCCCACAGCCAGCAACACCGACCCAACAACAACAACACCAACTCCGCCATCATCCCGACACCACCTCCACAGTCAACCATCACCTGCCGCCCCACCGGCATAACCACCACCATTGTCAGACAGCCTCTGTCCGCCACCACGACAGCCAGACCACCATCCACTGTCACGCCCCAACCAAAACTACCACCACCACCAGAGGAAAAGGATAAAGGGGAAAATAAACGTCTGCTCACCTTTGCCGTGTTCGGTGAACGCCGGAGCCATGCCCCGTTCTCCGCCCCATGTCGTCAGTAGTCATCTCCATCCTTCTTCTGCGATCGTGCCGTTTCTGGCGTACCACCACGCCGGGCGTCTGTTCCCGCGATCCGCCCCTCCTTGCCGCCTCCTCCGACATCCGAGCTCCACCACGGCATTCATCGCCACCACCGTGCGACCATCTCCGTGCCTGAACCGGCGCCTATCCGCCGGAGTCCGGCCCCCTTCCCAGCCGGCGTCCCCATCGCTATCCCCCGCAGTGCCCCAAGACCACCGCTGCGCCGTCCCACTGAAGGCCCTCCGTTCGAACCCTATCCTCCGCTGAGCCACCTCCGGCACCCCCATCGGCCAAACCCCGCCGGCGCGCCTCCACGAGACGGAGCCGCCGCCGCCGACTCTACCATCCGCCCTCCGGCTCCCCATCTACTCCTCCAGTGCGCTGACCCGGCGCCACCGCGCGTCGCCACCTTCGCCTCCGACTTCTGACCCAGAGCCACCGTCGTTCCCTCCAGCTTTCGACCGTGCGCCGCTCGGAAACGAGCCGCCGCCGCCTTCCCGAGCATCAGGCGCCGCCACGGGCTCTTCCCTCCGCCGCACCTTCCATGCCCCTCCGCCAGCCTCCACCGGCCACCCACCGGAGCGCTGCCCCCGAGGTGAGCGCTGCCCCCGATTCCCCCCTCTCACTTTTCTCTCTCTCTCTCTCTCTCGCACTGTTAACCTTTGGGGAAGGGATCAGTGTAGATAAAATTTAGAAGATTTTTATTATATATATTATTATTATATTATTGGTGTTACTTATTTCCAGACCAAAAATTGTGTAATTATTATTATTATTATTATTATTATTATTATGGTTGTGGTTGTTGTCAGTTTGTTTCTAGTGTAGGGATAAGTACAAATTATTTTATATTGTACTATAATCATAGCTTTATTATTATCAGTTCATATTATTAATATTTTTTTTGTATTTTAACAAGGCTATTAGCATATGAAATCCTTTCAAAAATATCTAGACAACTATATGTAAATATTATATAAGACAGTCTATATTTCAAGATATGGTCTTAAAACCATAGAAAATTTTTTATGGAAATATTTTGATCCCTGGGTATATAGTTTCCAAAGTAATAAAATGATTTTTAATATTTTCAAATACTGATTTGATTTCTTTTAAAAGATATAATTTTTCCATCTATAGAATACATGTGACAAACTTAGAGTTAGTACAAAACAACCTTGTTTGAGTTTTCCTTAAAAGTATTTTTCCTAAACCATATTTGTACTAATAAAATTTAGATTTTTTTAAAATATATTAGTTTTCTAAATAGTTTTCTAAGTAAATATATATTTTGATGACATTTCAGTTATCCCTTAGATTATAAAGTCTTGATCGTAACTAATCATCCCTCCCTATTTTTTTCATGAATTTGGACTCTTTCCTATCGAACATGGCTACTGGACAAACATGACTTGTCGAATTATTGCACCACACCAGGCGACACCCCAGGCAAGATACCTTGCCATTAAACTGTTTATATTCAGTATGCATTTATTTTATATATCACTGTTCTTTATTTCCGGTTCTTACAGTTCCTGATTTACTGTATGTTCAGTGATTAATAATTTACTTTGTTAGTATCCTTTGATTGCATGTTGACCTAGAGTTAAGGGACTACCGTTGTAGTGTATTACATATACCCTGACACAGTTGTACCATGAGGATGTGTGAGATGAGTATCATGTGGAGGTTCTTGCGTGTGGGCTGATCTCCCATACGCATGCGTTAGGGCTAACTGCTAATAGAGGCGTGTTAGAGACTTGACAGTTAGTAGAGGTACATGGTCGTGGATGCGACTTAACAGGTACATTAGGTGGAGAGAACATTACCTGACGTATGGGCTTCTATGCACTTTCCTTATTACCTGTGCGCTCCGCCGGAGACGCAGGCTCCAGGTGCCCTCTGACGTTATCCAGAGCGTTATGGACGTAGCCCCTTGCACATGGTGCCCTCTGACGCTTCCCGAGCGTTATGGACGTAGGCCCCTGGTGCCCTATATGGGAACTATGCCAATCCTATTTACAGCCAGGGCTCATGCGTTGAAGGTTTGTTCTTACTGCATAAACACATTAGATGGTTAGGTAACCCTCGTCAATGTCATATCACCCCGTTCCATTAGTAGCTTGGGATAATATCGCATCGCGATATAGTGTACTACCCCTTGTCCTTGTTTGGTTGTAGGGGTAGTCCACTGTTTCGATGATGAGGTATTGGAACTTGTTACGAGTGTGACTATTTACCTTACTTGTGATTTATGACATAGTATATATATTCAGTTATATGGCATGTTGATGTATCTTGTTACGTCCCTCTGAGGACCTGGTTATCTCGCCAGGTGTGTGTTTCATGATTTCTTGCAGGTGCTCTAGCTAAGGCCATTCCTTCCTTTGTGGTGATTGCTCTTGGACTCGTCATTGCTCTCGCTTGCTAAATTCTTTCCTTGTATATTTTTCCATATTTAATTTGGTTGGTAGTGGACTTTGTCTCCGCCCAACTATTGTGTACATGACAAATTCAAAGTTACTTTTATATCATATTTATCTTTGTGGATGAGATTTAGTATCTTGGTTACTGCATTTTACAGCTTATGTATATATATGAGGGTCTATATACTTCGTATATATACAGCTGGCATGATTACGTTCTAGTCCTACGTATTTTGGGACTGGGGCGTTACACCGGCCGAGGCTTTCGTCTTGGTGGAGGAAGCTGAATTCTATCTCCTTGTATGAGCATGTCCAAGATAGGCTTGACGTGGCCGTCTTCAAAAGAGTAAGTGACTTGAGGCCAATGTTTGTCTACGGGCTTCGGTTCAGGTTTTTGTGCTGTATGGGTCACCAAAGCCTGCTTTCTCTTGCTGTCCTGATTGTTGGGGACGCTTGCCCTTGTTTTCTCCTTCTGAGATGTGCAGTCCTAGTTGGCGAGCCTTCTTCAGTCGTTCTTCGGCGCTTGTGGCACTGATGATGAACGCCTTCCAATCTTTGAATTGACTTTCGCCCATCCTGAGACTGATCGTTGGAAGCAATCTCTTTTGGCAAATTTCAATCAAAAAGGAATCTGGATTTTCGGAAGGCAGCTTCATGGCGGTCTGGCAGAACCGCTTGATGTAGTTCCTTGTCAACTTCTTCTCCCCTTGGACGACGTCCATGAGAGTGGACATAGTGACGTCCTGTCCTACTTCGTAGAATCGCTCCAAGAATAGGCGCTTGAAGCCGGTGAAGGAGTGGATGCAGTTGTCCGGTAGATTGCGGTACCAATCGAAGGCGACTCCTTCCAACGCCCCAATGAATAACCGTGTGAGGATAGCATCATCATGGGGCTGATGGTCGGTGGTGACCTCGAAGTAAGTGATGTACCGACTTGCTGAGGTTTTGCCATCATACGGGTTGATATTGAACGGCTTATATCTTGGTGGGAATGGAACATCCCTCCATTCAGCAGGGTATGGTTGTCGTATTCTGAGATCTTGAGCATTTTCTCGGGCATGGAACATGGCTCGGAGCTCCTGAACCTCTCTCCTTACTTCTCGGGTCTCATCTGTCGCGGTAGGGGCTGTTATTTCGGAAGGATTATTGCCCGGGTTTGGTGCCGCTGAGTTTGAATCTATATTGACCGCGGGGCCCGTGCTTGTTTGACCAGGCGCTCCTCCTTGTAGATTGGGCAGGGCCGCTTTAATCTCGTCTACAGACTTGACCAAAGCAAGTAATATGGCTTCGAGATTATCGATGCGCTGGCGATCATTGGAACCACCTTGATTGCTGTCAGTTATGAAAACTGTCCTTAAATGAGGAGGGATAGAAGGAACGGTGGAGGATGTGCCCTCTGAGTCGTACCCATGCACCGAGAAGTCATCGGGATAGGTGGGAATATTCTCTTCGGGCTCGGACTCGGAGGGAACGGTATCCCCAGCTTCAGAACTTGCTTCGTTTTGAGAGTTACGGATGTCCTCGGGGACATCAGCGTCTGTTGTACCTGATGGAAGAGTTGTTTGTCCGGGCTCGGCTCCTTGAAACATTGGATTGTTACGGATGCTCGGAGGAGTGCTACCCCCAGTTCCCTCAACCTCCAGCGATGTGGATGATGAATTTCCTATCGCGGTAGATTTCATCTTTGAAAGGGTGTGTTGGAATACACCGGTAGAGGACAACCGTTTAGACGATAGTTTCTTAGCTATAGTGGTTGATATCTTGGGACTGGAGAGACTTGTCTTTTTCCCTCTCCCTTCGGCGGGACCTTTTGAGCGGAATTGCAGGAGACAATAGGAGGTGCCTCATCTTCTGAGCTCGGATGCTGTAGCCTTTGGAAGACGGACGACCGATCTTTCGTCACTGTCGCATTGTTGCAACAGCAGTTGATGATGATTTGGGTGTACGCCGACACTCCTCCTTTTTCCTTGCGTTAGTGGAGGATCGCCTCCCGTAGGTCATAGGAACCACTCTTTCTGTTTGTCGCAGGGGGCTGGACTCGAGAGGTTGTATACAACTTTCCATCCGAGGCCCGTGTGATAGTCAATGGGACACCCCGATAGTCAGAGGTTGGGACAGCTGACTGGGCCTGATGAGCTCGCGCTGCCCTAAACTTCCTCCTTTTTGCACTTGTGGGTGCGTAATAGGAGGAGTCCAAGTTGGATACCACAGAATCTGGCTTATCATCCAGAGAACCATCAGGGTCAGGACCGCATGAGAGACGGTCGAAGACTGATCGAGAGAAGCGTGAAACAGATGCTATGCGGCTAGAGTTGAGTACCGTGCAGGCTGTCTGCATGCGGTTGTCTTCTGCCGTCGGATGAATTGTTTTTGTGTAGCTAGGAGTCACGACGTACAGGCTGGCCGCATGCGGTTGGCAATTGTGGCTGCATGGGTTTTCTGCAAGCGATTGACTCCCATAGCTGCATGAGTTTCATCCGTGTGGTTGGTAACTGTAGCCGCATAAGTTATGCGGCTGACAGATATGGCCGCATGAGTTTTCTTCATGCGGCTGGCGGATGTAGCCGCATGAGCTTTCTTTCTGCGGCTGATACTCTTATGCGGCTCGAATCTCATAGAGTTCCTCTTTGCCCCTGCAAGTCCAGCATCATAGTGTTTTCTTCTGCCGGACTTGGGGACAACAGAGTTGTCTACGATCTGAAGTGGGGCCGCAGAGGAATCTTGCTCGCCGTCTTAAACAATAGAGGGTGTCTCCGCAAGAGCTTCAGTAGGAACGAAGGATCGGGGTCTCCACTCCTTACGGGCCTTCTTTGTGCGGGCTCGCTTCTGGACCGGGCCAGTGCTCTTGTCAGAGAGCATTTCTTCGAACGCCTGTTGGTCGAACCGGGCGACCATCTTTTGTTGCATGGAGCCAAGCTTGGCTGCATCCGATTGCGTCACCAACTCCTCAGCGGTGGAGAAGTTAGTCCACAGCAGAGTCGCCATCGTGTTTGCCATGAAATATAAAAGAACAGAATAATTATCGGAGGACCGGACTTTTACTTCACGTTACAAACTCGCTTGTACAAAAAAAGCCTAGGGACGAAAACCTAGGTACAACAGTCTAAGTACAATTATTTATTTTAGATTCTGGGGGGTGACGATAGAGGCTCGGGAAGGCGACGGCAGCCCTGCCTTACTCCTTGGACGATCGGTATGCAGCCTTGGCTCCTTGTGAAAAATTAGTTGGCGTTGATGAAGAAATGCTCTTCTTGCTCCTCTGTTGTTCTTCTGGCTTCTCTCTCTCTCTATGTATTTTCTCTCTGACTACTGGGGAGTCTCTCTGTATATACGTATTTCTCTCTGATCTTGTATATCTTACAAAGGCATGGCACTTTGCTATTTATAATAGTGGGATGTGATCATTAGGGTTGCCAATAATTAGCTCTTAGAGATGGCGGCAGCCTGGGTATTGGTCAATCCAGGCCATTCGTTTGGATTATGATGAATCTGAGCCACTAGGTGTAGATTACACCAAATCCCATTAGCAATTAATGCTGATTGGAATAAATCTTCCTTATAATGATCTTATGATATCTGCGAATAAATTAGATCTATTCTTCTGCCACGCGTCCCAGATTATTGGGATTTGATCCAATCTTTAATGGCAGCAAATCTGAGGAATTAATCGGTTTAGGATACGTGTCCTAGGAGCTGCTGGGGGGATCTGGACCGCATGACGAGTGAGCCGCATATGAATTTGAGCCGCATATGGTTAAGTCCACGTGTCAGGACTGTCTGGACAGTGGCCCTCACTTGAGCCCTCGAACCACAGGGGAGTAATCCTTGTGGGCCGCATAGGTATATATCCGCCCGAGCCGCATGGACATGATCCTCTTGAACCGCATGAGAAGTCCTCGCTCGAGCCGCATGAGGCTTTCTTGGCCTGAGCCGTATAGGACAGATTCACTCTGAACCGTATGAGAAGTTCTTTGTTCGAGCTGCATGAGGCTTTCTTGACCTGAGCCGCATAGGATTCATTCTGATCTGTATGATAAGTGAGCCGCATACGAACGCCCATGTGGCAAGGCCACGTGGCATTTTTATGGCTCTCGGGGGATTTGTGTCAGAGATCTCTTTTCTCTTCCCCAGAGATTCATCATTATGACAGAGTCATAATTACCTGCTTTTGTGTCAGGGCTGTCAACTTTTCAGAGGGGTCAGCCGTCAAAGCAATTAATGCAGCATGGGTCGGGGGGGACCCTCAGGCCACGTGTCTTCTAAGCCGCATGGAATGCCTCGGACCGCATAGCTCCTTATGCCGCATGACTCACTTAGCCGCATGAGTTTTCTGAGCCGCATGGATCTTTCCTGGCCGTATGAGTCATTTTCTTTAGTATTTTCCATGCTTCTACATCTGCCTAAAAGTTTTGATAATTTTTGTCTTAATTACAACATGAACAAAAGGTTGTATAGTTTGGCTGAACTTGCAAAAGAGCTACAGGATGCTGAATCTCTCTTTAGACAGAGTGGTCATGTTTTTGTTTCTGAAAAGGCTTCTACTTCTAAGCCAAAAGACGGTAAGAAGAAGAATAACATTCAGAAACAGGCAAACTCAGCAAAGAAGGGCAAGGGACCTCAAGGCGCAGTGAAAAGCCGAAATGCAAATATTTCAAGTGCAAAGGGTCAGGACATTGGAAGACTGATTGTCCACTTCTCAAAGAAGGGAACAAAGAAGGTATATCTCATTTACTAGTAGTTAAAACATGTTTAGCGGTGTTATCTACCAGCACCTAGTGTGTAGATACATGAGCCACTAATCATGTCTGCAATACATTACAGGGGTTCCAGGAAACCAGACGGCTCAGTGATGGAGAGATATGCTTGTTCATGGGTGATGCTACAAAAGTATCGATCGTTGCATTAGAAGATGTTACTTTATCTTTTGGTAGAAATAAGTCTTTGACACTGAGAGATTGTCTTTATGCACCTTCACTTAGAAGGAATTTAGTTTCTGTTTCTATGTTAGTTAAGGATGTATATTCAGTTTATTTTAATAACAATATTATTATTAGAAAGAATAAATATTTTATCTGTTCTGGTGCATTGGTTGATAATCTGTATGTCATTAATCCTATTTCGCTCATAATGCAACTTATGGAAATGAATAATATGTCATCTAACTTAAATAAGAGAAAAGAACCTTCTTATATGAACCAAACATATCTTTGGCACTTGCGATTGAGGCATATTAACCTAAGAAGGATTCAAAGACTGGTTGAAGATGGACCTTTGAGTTCATTGGAAGTGGAGGCACTACCAGTCTGTGAATCCTGCTTGGAAGGTAAAATGACCAAATGGCCTTTTACGGCAAAGGGGTATAGGGCCAAAGATGTGTTGGATTTGGTTCATTCTGATTTGTGTGGACCCATGACTATCCAAGATAGAGATGACTTTGAATATTTTGTCACATTTATTGACGATTATTCAAGGTATGGATACATTTATTTAATGCGCCGTAAGTCTGAGTGCTTTGAGAAATTCAAAGAGTACAAGGCTGAAACGGAGAAACGTCATGGAAAATGTATCAAGTCATTACGATCAGATCATAGTAGCGAATACCTCTTTGGAGAGTTTAGGGATTATTTATCAGAGGCTGGAATTGCATCCCAATTGACTGCACCTGGAACGCCCCAACAGAATGGTGTAGCCAAAAGAAGGAATAGAACTCTTATGGAGATGGTTAGATCAATGATGAGTTATTCGAATTTACCAGATTCATTTTGGGGACATGCCTTAGAGACTGCAGCTTATATTTTGAACTTGGTTCCTTCTAAGTCAGTACCTCTTACTCCCACAGAGCTGTGGATTGGGCATAAGCCTAGTCTAAAACATGTTCGCATTTAGGGTAGTCCAGCACACGTGCTGAATAGGAAAGCAGATAAGTTGAAATCTCGTACAGAAGTACGCTTATTTGTAGGCTATCCAAGAGGAACGAAAGGAGGTTTATTTTATAGTCCTAAGGATCAGAAGGTCATTGTTAGCACCAATGCCCGATTCTTAAAGGAAGACTATGTGATGAACCATAAACCCACAAGTAGAATTGTTCTAGAAGAACTGAGAGGTGAGACACCAAGTACTTCAGTACCAACAGTACAAGAGGATGAACCACAAATAACTGCACAACGTGTCACAAATGTTACACCACAACCGATAGTGCCTCGTCGTAGTAGAAGGGTTGTGATACAACCTGATAGATATAAATTCTTGGGAGAGTCATCAGACTTCGTCCCTGAAGAACAAGATTATGATCCCTGTACCTACAATGAAGCACTCCAAGATAAAGATGCAGATTCTTGGCAAAAAGTAATGATATCTGAAATAGAATCTATGGATTCTAATCAGGTCTGGGAGCTTGTAGAACCACGCGTTGGTGTAAAAGCTATTGGATGCATGTGGGTCTATAAGAGAAAAAGAGGATCAGACGGTAAGGTTGAAACCTTTAAAGCTTGGCTTGTAGCAAAAGGTTTTACTCAAAGAGAGGGTATCGATTATGAGGAAACCTTTTCTCCAGTAGACATGCTTAAGTCTATCCAGATTCTTTTATCTATTGCAACTAATCTCGATTATGGGATTTGGCAAATGGATGTCAAGACAGCTTTTCTAATGGAAGTCTTGAGAAAAACATCTATATGAAGCAACTAGATGGGTTCATTGAAAAGGGCCAAGAGCATCTTGTTTGTAAGCTCAAGAAGTCCATTTATGGACTTAAGCAAGCTTCTAGATCTTGGAACATATGTTTTGATCAGGTGATAAAATCCTATGGATTTGATCAATGTCAGGATAAATCATATGTATACAGAAAGTGTGACGAAAACGTGGTGGTGTTTCTAGTACTTTATGTGGATGACATCTTGCTCATTGGAAACAATGTGAAGGTGTTATCTGATGTAAGGGTATGGTTATCAAAACAATTTGATATGAAGGACTTGGGAGAAGTAGGTCACATCCTTGGGATCAAAGTTCTACGAGATCGCAAGAAAAGGATGTCGGGCTTATCCCAAGCTTCCTATATCGATATTGTACTAACTCGTTTTAGTATGCAAAATTCTAAGAAAGGTTTTTTTTACCTTTTAGACATGAAATTGTTCTATCAAAGGAGCAGTGTCCGGGGACACCTAAAGAGATAGAGAACATGAAGGCAGTTCCTTATGCTTCAGCAGTATGAAGCTTAATGTATGCAATGCTATGTACGAGACCAGACATCTGCTTTACCGTAGGTATAGTCAGCAGATATTAGTCTAACCCAGGACAAGAGCACTGGACTGCCATAAAGCATATTTTGAAGTACCTGAAAAGGACTAAAGAGTATATGCTAGTTTACCAGGCAGATAGTTTAGTTCCCTTGGGGTATACAGACTCAGATTTTCAGTCAAATAGGGATTCTAGGAAATCTACCTCAGATTATGTGTTTACTTTGGAAGGTGGAGCTATTGTGTGGAGGAGTATCAAGCAAAAATATATTGCTGACTCTACCATGGAAGCCGAGTATGTGGCAGCCTCTAAGGCAGCCAAAGAAGCGATTTGGCTCAGAAACTTTCTGTTGGACTTGTATGTGGTACCTAGTTTGCCTAAGTCTATTACACTTTATTGTGATAATAGTAGTGTAGTTTCAAACTCGAAGGAACCATGAGCCCATAAGACAGGTAAACATATTAAGCACAAGTACCACCTGATACGAGATTTCGTAAAGAAAAGAAAAGTTGCTGTGATCAAGATAGCATCAGCCGACAACCTAGCTGATCCATTTACAAAGAGCTTACCAGCTAAGGCTTTTGATAGTCATGTTGAGGGAATGGGAGTCAGATGTGTAGCAACATGGCTTTAAGTATAAGTGAAAGATTTGTAACAGTATACTGAAAAGCAATGCTTTGAGTATAAGTGGGAGATTATTAGGGTTATATACTAAAAGCATCACTTTTGTAGTAACCTTATTTCCTTAAATTTGGAATGAGAATCATATGGGCAAATGTTTGCATATTGTATTTGTTGCAAGTATTAATGCAAATGTCTGATATTCTACATTGTAGATAATATGGTGTGTGGTATCACACAAAAGATCATATTATCAGTTCCCTATGGAGTATATAAATAGTTCACAACCTAGATGGACTCGGACAATCTATTGGAAAGTTGTAGTATAATATGGTATTAGTCTGTCTTGACTATAGGTTTACACTAATACACTTTGTGTGTATTGAACAGGACCACTTGAGGTTGTTCTCTTTGTACTGACTACATAAAAAAACAAACACATTTGTTATTATGGATGCTTATGCTCTTAATTCTGATATAATAATAGACATGTATATGTAGTGTGCATTACTTTGACTCATGAAAGAGTGAGATTCATTATGGATCAACAACCTCTATGAATTGGGTAATAACCTTGTATGTATGTTGGGCTGTTGATTATAAATGAAATCCATGTTCCGGTACATCGGATTGATGATGTCCCCTTAAGGAGCTCATAAGGATTGTCATGTAAACCCTGCAGGTGGATTATATCCGACATGACAAATAAAGTTGAGCGGTACTACTTAAGGATAAAAGATGTCGAATCAATATAGTTGTCAGTAACTTAATTTGATCGACGGACGTACGATATCTTAACATGGGGAGCCAAATGAGCATATAATAAAATGAGCCCATAAACATAATTTGGGATTAGGGAGGAATGCAATAATAGCTCATTAGTGGACCGAGCTATTGTTAATGGGCCTGGATTGTGTGTTCCGGCTGAACACGGATATCCAGATCCGTTAGGAGGCCTAACCCTAATTTCTTCTCATGGTCCCTGCTGTAGCCTATATATATCCTCTATTCTTTGGCCGCTAAATTACTGATCAGAAATATGAAGCTTTCTCTAAATTCGTGATTTATGTAAGGAAAGAAAGAGAGGGCTGCCAAGGAGAAGAAAAGGTTGGAAGATCGTCGCCCACACGACGTCCAACTCGAGGAAGGAATACGTGCAGAAGATCTTGGGGTCGTCCGCTTGATATTGCCAAGAATTACTTGTCTTCTTTCTGCCGCAGGTATAATTCGTAAACCCTAGTTTTCGCATATGAAGGGTTAGAACACGTATTAAATCTGTTTAACTTTCTATCGATCAATACGCACACCAAATTAAGGGTCCTGGGAATCCCCAATTCCATCAGAAGCTTCATTTGAGTGAGAGTGCACGGCCTCTCCAGTTTTTGAACTCTCTTGGGTTGTCGTACTACTAAAATATTAGTAATTAGCGACGAATATTTTTGTCACTAAAGTAATTTACCGACGGATTATCGACCGAAATAGGACGTCGATAACTACAACGTCGCTATGACATTTCTAACGGAAATACCGACTAATTATAGTGACGGATTAGCAACAAAATATAAACCGTCGGCAAACACGGAGACAACTTAGTGACGGATTACCAACATACTTTTGTGAGCAAAAAAATAAAATTTCCACGTCTAATATGCTTTTGGTATCAGACAGAACCTTAGCGACGACAAATTATGTCGCAAGTCCGTTGCCAAGCCTACAGGTGTTCGTCGCTAAGCCGTCGGTAGTTAGTCGCTAGCCTGCAAATTTTGTGGATATTCATTGCTATTCCGTCGCTGGTTAGTCGCTAAGCTTCTTATTATTGCCAGACTAAATTGTTCCAGCTTTGCTCAAACCTGTGAATCGATACAAACACCAATATAACCCCAATATACATTACAGTCAAATGATATACATGAAATATAACCCCAATATATACAAAAATTAACCCAAACACCAATATATACAATAAAGTGAACTCCAATTGCCTATCCAAACAACTCTAATAGATACAAACTTGTCCACCAGTCGCAATATAGTATATATACAACTCCAATAGATACAAACTACTAAAAGTTCATACAAATTAATCATCAAATACAACAAAAAAAAAACAAAAATCAAACTGATGGTAGAGAAGGTGGCGGAGGCATAGCCGATCATTCGCATGCATATAATTACCCCAGGACCAAAGTGATGATCCGATGTATGTCCTGGGCAGGAACGTCTGAAAGAGTCGGCGGTACGACAAGAGGCGTTGTGGTCGTCGGAGGCGCTATGGTCGGAGGAGCAGTTATTGTTGGAGGCGCTGAGGTCGAAGCTGGAGTCGGTACAGTGGCAGCAGGAATCAGACCTGCTGTGCTTAGAACTCCGCTCATCTGGCTCACCTAACCCTGTAGGCCTACCAAAATCTGTGTAATCTGCCGTAAAGTATAGGCGTCGGCTGTCACGACCCGCACCCACTTTTCGGGTGCGAGCTCGTGAACAAGCCAGCTACGTATCGAGCGGACTCCAGCCCAACCCGAATACGTAAACGCTGTCTGGACTATGTAATGGGTCTAATCATGGCAAGGTAACACTATATCTCAATCCAAAATAAGAATATGAAACATGAACGAACACTATGGGTCATGGTCTGTAGCCCACTAGCATACATGTTCGATTAGACTCCAAAAAATAACTTAAGTCTATAAAGTAAACTAACAGCAGAGTACATAATGATAAGAAATAAAAGCACGAATGGATAATAAACATAATAACAATACCTAGATCCTGCAAGTATATCACGAACATCTACCATCCTACTCTGCTAATTAACTCCATACAGTCGCTAAACCTGAAGAGATCATCAGGTCCTCAGGGGACATAGCAAGATACATAAAAACATGCCTATCTAATAGTTTATCATGCGTAAGAAATAAGAGGGAAGACAGAACATGACAGGTGACTATGAACACGGATACCAAAAATACTACACATAAATGAACTACTGGAAGAAAACATGAACTCATGACAAGAAACCAATCAGATAATCAAACCCTTGCCCCTAGTATGGACTCACAGGTTTGAACAACTACTAACCCTCGCCCCTAGTGTGGACTCGTTGGTTAGCTTCAATAATCACCCTCGCCCCTAGTGTGGACTCGCAGGTGGGAATTCCAAAACAATGTACAGCAGTTCAGGCATGACTTACACATCCTATGACATAATATGACTCAGTCATGATACATGTGAAGACACGAATCCGGTATAACTACAGTATCAAGTCATGAACGATGGTGATATATGAACAAGGCAAATAAACTAATATACATGGTATAAAAAAAGTATATAAACTAAAATCAACCAGAGAAGTCCGATGATAACATATAAAGAGAAGGGCTATAAGCATGTAAATAAACTGTAGAGGGAGGTAGGGTATACTTGTCTGGTGGTAGCACGAAGAACGAACAATAAACTGTCAGCTGGTAAACCAATAAGTCCAAATCTCAAAACCGTCCCCGAAAGCTAAAATAGATATTAGCAACATTTTCAGAATAGTCAAATTAGCTAGGATTGCCTACACATAATTCATATTCTGGACACAAGGACAAAATGATCATTTCGGGTCAAAATGATGTCCGCCGTTGGACCCGCTTTGCACCGAAAAGTATACCAGAGTCTATGGTCTTTAAAGTCATCAAACTACATGTACACGGGTCTGGTTTTTTGATACAAATTCAACCGTATGTCTAAAGTTGGATTCCGGCGGGCCGTGCACAAACTCGTCCGTTGAGTCGGATCGTGGGGTCCACAAAACGGCAATCCGATCAACTGTCTCAGAATCGGACCAAACTTGGCATACAGGACCAGAAAAATGATATGGTCCTGTTGACGTAAGTTTCGTCTCGATTTGGCGAACGTACACAAAGTAATTGAGAAATTTGTAAAGAGGTCGATACGGTGAATTTTGATGGATACATATCAAATTTATCGCGCACCTGCAACCAATTTGAATTCCGTCAAAGCCCACACGTTCGCGAAATCGATATGCACCTTTCGATGCTTTTGGTTTGTGACCGCGTCACCCGGTTTGACGGGACACACGTCGTATCGGGAGGATTTTCAAGAATTTCTATTATTTTGAAAACTATTTTTGTTAATTTTGGTCATCGAATAAATTTTTATATAATAGATGAAAACTAGTTCTACCAAGAGGTATTTGATCTTGTATAGGTTCTCTAACTGATTTAAATTGGATCTTAAAAACTCTGAGTGTTTCGTTCAGAAAACGACTTCAAAGTTGGGGTTGGAACTACCCTGTTTGTTGTTTGCTAACAGGTTTTTAGTCAAATTCATATCGAATTTTCTCAAGGTTTTAATCGCTTTTAAATAAAACTAGTTGATGGTGTTTAGAGTCGTATAGATAGGGATTGCACCTGCGAAGACGGATCGAGAAACGACGAAGCGGGGTGGCGGGGAAGTTGTCACAAAGTTGGCCTTACTGCTATTGCTGTCTGTGTTGCTTGGCGGCTCTACTGTTGCTGCTGTAGTCCGACCGCGCGTCTGCCGGCGACCGACGGCGGCCAGACGGCGCACGTAGGAAGGGAGGGGGTTTGGAGTTTAGGGTTTTGCTCAATCTCTGAACTCTCATTCGTTATATGTACAAACGTGCGGTTGCCGGATTAGGCGTTCGGGATGTCTGGGTTGGAGTGGAAATGCAAGCTCAGTTTGGCCCCCCTTCGTGGGCTGTGCTCGAGTGGCTTTGATTTTATTTTATTTTATTTTCTATTTCTCTTTCTAGTATATACAATATTTTTTTATATACTTCCATATATATACAATATACATATACTTCCATATATATACATAAGGTAACACTTATATCAATAATTATCTACAATTATCTATATACACATATATATCTCATATGCATAATTACCCAATAAAATCCAAGAATCCTAATAACACTTATTCCCCATGTAGCATTTATTTTGTAAAAAGATATGTACATACATACTATTTATTTTTCTAAGAACAAAATAATAAATAATAAGAAAGATATTTTTATACTAAATTATAGGATCCATAATAAAAAGTAATAATGATAACAAAATACATTAAACCGATAATAGTATAGTTTTGGGTGACACATTTCACTCCTACTTAATTGGTCCACTAATAATCGTGCAACTTATTAAAATACCATATAAATATTAATTAACAAATATTTAGAAAATATTCATCAATCCCAAAATAAAATATGAAGTATATGCATCTACTGGAAATATGCCTACATGGGCTGGGGATTGGTTTGGGTCAAATCCGGACTAGTTGGGTACAACTGGTTGTCCTAGAAGTTAAATAATATTAATAATAAATAATTAACATGTTTATGGAGGTCATATCACAACTTGGCCTGGTTTTTCTAGTTAGAACACACTTATGGCTTGACATTCCCCTATCATGGCTAAACACTAGTCAAAGAACGCGACTGTACTATCCGTGCCATGATTCTTGGTCATCTTGTACTCAAATTCCTAACCATGTCATCTACCGTAATAATTAACTAATTAATTATTTATAAAATTCTAAGAATCACCATTTAAATCAAATAAATAATAAAAAAATATTTTAAAATTTTCGGGAAGAGGAGTTACAAACTACCCACCTTAAAAATAATTTTGTCCATGGAATTCTAATTTATAACTATTCCTGAAAATTTAAAAAGAAAGTCTACCTTAACCTTAATCTCCTTAAATTTTAATTCCTCAAAAATAGTTTATATCCTTCTCCTAGCCATTTTGTAACTACAAAACCTCAAGGACTTTTATCCACCTTTGGTCACACTACTCCCTCAAAGGTATGTCACTAAAACTTTATAACCTTTCATCTAGTTGCTAAAATCAATACCCATAGATATCTAAGAGATATGACATCTATAATCTCCCCATATCTATCAAATAACCGAAAATTAAATAATCAAGCAATATTATACTATAACTTAAGAATTTCTGATAGATTCTAGACAGCACGATCGTTCGTCACCCCGAAATAGAAAGAGATGATGATCAATGGTTTGGAAGGCAAGGAAGAATAATTGAGAACAAATATAAAATTTCAAGGACGTAGAGAAATTTCTAGAAGAATTTTCAAGGTAGAGTGGATTGAGATTTCTAAGGGTTTAGTCATATTCGCAGGCTTGTATCAGTACAGTTACGTAACCAATACGATATGCTCTGACCTGCATGGGCCACCAAAAAACTTGTCACGACCCGTACCCGTTTTTCCGATACGAGCTCGTGAACAAGCTAGCTGCGTATCGAGCAGACTCCAGCCCAACCCGAATACGTAAACGCTGTCTAGACTATATAATGGGTCTAATCATGGCAAGACAACACTATATCTCAATCCACAATAAGAATATGAAACATGAATGAATACTATGGGTCGTGGTCTGCAGTCCACTATCATACATGTCCGATTAGACTCCAAGAAATAATATAAGTCTATAAAGTAAGCTAACAACAGAGTACATAATGATAAGGAATGAAAGCACGAATGGATAATAAACATAATAATAATACCTGGATCCTGCAAGTATATCATGAACATCTACTATCCTGCTCTTCTAATTAACTCCATGCAGTCGCCAAACCTGAAGAGATCATCAGGTCCTCAGGGGACATAGCAAGATACATAAAAATATGCCTATCTAACGGTTTATCATGCATAAGAAATAAGCAGGGAAGACAGAACATACCAGGTGACTATGAACACGGATACAAGAAATACTACGTATAAATGAACTGCTGGAAGAAAACATGAACTCATGACAAGAAACCAATCGGATACTCAAACCCTCTCCCCTAGTGTGGACTCACAGGTTTGAACAACTACTAACCCTCGCCCCTAGTGTGGACTCGCAGGTTAGCTTCAAGAATCACCTTCGCCCCTAGTATGGACTCGTAGGTGCGGACAAATGACTACTAACCCTCGCCCCTAATGTGGACTCGCAGGTTAGCTTCAAGAAATTACCCTCGCCCCTAGTGTGGACTCGCATGTAGGAATTTCAAAACAAGGTACAACAGTTCAGTCATGACTTACACATCCTATGACATGTGATGACACGAATCCGGTATAACTACAATATCAAGTCATAAACGATGGTGATATACGAACAAGGCAAATAAACTAATATACATGGTATAAAGAAAAGCATATAAACCAAAATCAACTAGAGAAGCCTGATGATAACATATAAAGAGAAGGGCTATAAGCATGTAAATAAACTGTAGAGGGAGGCAATATATACTTGCCTGGTGGTAGCACGAAGAACCAACAATAAACTGTCAGCTAGTAAGCCAATAAGTCCAAATCTCAAAACCATCACCGAAAGCTGAAATAGACATTACCAATATTTTTAGAATAGCCAAATTAGCTAGGATTGCCTACCCATAAGTCCTATTCTGGACACAAGGGTAAAACGGTCATTTCGGGTCAAAACGATGTCCATCGTTGTACCCGCTTTGCACCAAAAAGCGTGCCAGAGTCTATGGTCTTTAGAGTTGTCAAACTACATGTTTACAGGTCCGATTTTTTGATACAAACCCAATCGTATGTCCAAAGTTGGATTCAGGCGGGCCGTGCACAAACTTGCCCATTGAGTCGGATCGTAGGGCCCGCAAAACGGCGATCCGATCAACTGTCTCAGAATTGGACCAAACATGGCATATAGGTCCAAAAATACGATACGGTCCTGTTGGCGTAAGTTTCGTCTCGATTTGACGAACGTGCACAAAGTAATTGAGAAATTTGCAAAGAGGCCGATACGGTGAATTTCGACGGATACGTATCAAATTTGTCGCACACATGCAACCAATTTAAATTCCTTCAAAGCCCACACATCTGTAAAGTCGATACACACCTTTTGATGCTTTCGGTTCGCGACCACGTCACTCGGTTTGACGGGACGCACGTCGTATCGGAAGGATTTTCAAGAATTTCTATTATTTTGAAAACTATTTTTGTTGATTTTGGTCATCGAATAACTTTTTATATAATAGATGAAAACTAGTTCTATCAAGAATTTGATTTTGTATAGGTTGTCTCTAACTGATTTAAGTTTGATCTCAAAAACTCTGAGTGTTTCGTTTAGAAAATGACTTCAAAGTTGGGGTTAGAACTGCATGTTTGCTGTTTGCAAACAGGTTTTAGTCAACTTCATATCAAATTTTCTCAGGGTTTTAATCTCTTTTAAATAAAACTAATTGATGGGGTTAAGAGCCGTATAGATAGGGATTGCACCTGCGGAGATGGAACGTAAAACGACGAAGCGGGGTGACGGGAAAGCTGTCACGAAGTTGGCCTTGCTGCTGCTGCTGTTGCTGTCGGTGTTGCTTGGCGGCTCTAATGTTGCTGCTGTAGTCCACCCGCACGTCTGCCTGCGATCGACGGCGGCCAGGCGGCACGCGTGGGAAGGGAGGGGGTTTGGAGTTTAAGGTTTCGCTCAATATTTGAACTCTCTTTTGTTATATGTACATACGCACGGTTGTCGGGTTTGGCGTTCGGGATGTCCGGGTTGGTGGGGGGGATGCAAGCTCAGTTTGGCCCCCCTTCATGGGCTGGGCTCGGGTGGCTTTGATTTTATTTTATTTTTCTATTTCTCTTTCTATTATATACAATATATATACTTCCATATATATATATATATATATATATATATATATAAGGTAACACTTATATATATAATTATCTACCATTATCTATATACATATATATACCTCATATGCATAATTACCCAATAAAATCCAAGAATCCTAATAACACTTATTATCCATGTAGCATTTATTTTGTAAAAAGATATGTACGTACATACAATTTATTTTCCTAAGAACAAAATAATAAATAATAATAAATATATTTTTATACTAAATTATAGGATCCATAATAAAAAGTAATAATGATAACAAAATACATTAAACCAATAATACTATAGTTTTGGGTGACACATTGCACGCTTACTTAATTGGTCCCCTAATAATTGTGCAACTTATTAAAATACCATATAAATATTAATTAACAAATATTTAAAAAATATTCATCAATCCTAAAATAAAATATGAAGTATATGCATCTACTAGAAATATGCCTACATGGGCTGGAGCTTGGTTTGGGTCAAGTCCGGACTAGCTGGGTACAACTGGGTGTCCTAGAAGTCAAATAATATTAATAATAAATAATTAACCTGTTTATGGAGGTCATATCACAACTTGGCTTGGTTTTCCTAGTTAGAACACACTTATGGCTTGGCATTCCCCTACCATGGCTAAACACTAGTCAAAGCACGCGACTGCACTATTTGTGCCATGATTCTTGGTCATCTTGTACTCAAATTCCTAACCATGACTAAAGTCATCTACCGTAATAATTAACTAATTAATTATTTATAAAATTCTAAAAATCACCATTTAAATCAAATAAATAATAAAAAAATATTTCAAAATTTTCGAGAAGAGAAGTTACATCGGAAGTATCGTCGATCTGTGGAGATGGAGGTGGAGGTGGTGGAGCTCTGGAATTAACGGACGGCTGGGATGCCAACGATCTAGTACCGTACATGCTGCCCCCTTTCCCTCTTTCGACGACTTGTATCCACAAGTCGTTCCCCACAGACGATATCGGTGGCCGACTAGTCCCAGATCCTTCGGCAGTCCCTCCCTCACCGACTCGACTCTCTAAAGTCTAATACGTCTCATATATTTATATAGATGAATAGATTTAGAGTTAGTACTCATGTTTTAGTTACTATTAACTATTGTTATGGTTACGTTCTCATCTCCTAAATTATTCTTTGATTTATAATGCTACTTAGGGTTATGATTTAGCGTTAATATTCATATTAGAGTTCGGACTAACTATTTAAGTAAATTAAATATAGTTAAGTACGTAAAGACAAAAGAAAAATGTAATTAGATATAGGACTCAGAAAACCTACATAGGCTTTGGTCGCCCGATCATCTACAAGTTTCTCATCCTTCTTTCGCTTATGGTACGCTCGAAAACTTTAGAAAAGTCCACGATGTTCGGGTCTCCGCCTCCCCTGGCGACCTCCTCGTACTATAATAATTAAACATCAATTTATAACTAAACATTAAATTTAAACAATTGAAGAAATAACAAATAAGAATACTCACCAACCGTCGATAATGCTCTAAAATTGGAATGGATCCATCCGTGTGGAGACCACCCTTAGCACGGGCAGCCTTTGCCTTCTCACACTTGGCCTTATAGGCCGGAGTGTCCATCTTCTTCTTCATCTCCTCCCAGAATTTCTCCTTCAACCACTCCTTACGAATAGCGCTATTTAGTGTAGCCAATACCTTCTGGTCGTTGACCATATCCCTCAACCTCTTGCTGGCGACGGACTTGTAGCACTTCCGGATCGCCTGAACTCTGTGTGCCGACCACCAGTACAACTTCTGTAAATAAGGAGAAATAAAAACAAATGAGCAAATATTTAAGAAATGTTGTAAACAAAGACGATATTATTTAGACATACCTCAAGCATCTCGAGCCAAATGTATTGTCTATCAACTGGGATGTCCCCGAAGTTCAGATAGGGACCATGGAATTGATGATGCATCAACTCGCCCAAATCTCTACCAGCCTGGACCAAAAAGAACCTAGAATAAACAAAAAAATGTACGATTAGATAATAAATATAGTATGAATAAATGTGTCCACTAACAATTATATACTTACGTCATTCCATCGGCCCACAACTCGGGATGAGTGATGTTGGTTAGCCGCTCTGGTAGAGTAGAAGGGTCTACAAATTCTGGTCGACATATGTACACTCCACGGTCGACCAAAAGGCCAGGATATGGGTTTGTCGCAGTAGGAACGACATGTGTAGCGTCCGACGTAGATGACGGGACACTAGCACCGGTAGGAGTAGATGCTGAAAGAATATCAGGGCTAGCTTCGCCGACCGAAGAACGAGTGAACGGCAGAGAGAAGCCATCCTCCTCATCAACCAAGTCATCCTCTCTAACTCCTTTACGATCTACAGCCGGAGTACTAGGAGAAGCAGGAGGGCGGGTCGACCCAGATCCTCGACGTCATGTACGGCCTCGTCCTGCCATATGTAAATCTGAAAGAAATAAAAAATAATGTGATGATATAAATAATCAATGCAAATCTAATATAAATTAAATATAGTTGTGTTGATACAAATAATTAATGCAAATTTAATAGGTAATACGTACTAATCTTCTTTGTAATCCGAATCTTCTTCATCTTCATCTTCTTCATTTTCACTATCACTTCCACTTTCACCTTCATCTTCAAATTCTTTCTCCTCATCCGATACGTCCATTTCAGACTTCTCCTCTACATGAGGTAAGTCCTCTATGTCAAGCTCTTCGTCAACTATATCATCCTCTACAGTAATGTCAACCTCCCTGTCGTCAACGCCGACGAAACTAATATGAGTATCAATATCGAAGTCAGTAATATCGACCATTCCTATGAGTTTCGATATCGAAATCGATAATATCGACCATTCTAATGAGTATTGATATCAAAATTGGTATCAGACCATTTCATGAGTATCAATGTCAAAATCGGTAATATCAACCATTCCTATGAATATCGATATCGAAATTGGTATCGGACCATTCCTATGAGTATCGATATCGAAATAGGTAATATCGAAATCGGTATCATACCATTCCTATGAGTATTGAGAAGGAATCTAGAGAGAGTATGAATCTCAGCTTCACGTTTGGTTCTATATTTTGCTCTGGTAGAGGAAACCATAAGTTTATGAGAATAAAGAAAGAAGATGTTTTGAATATGAAGCTTTGTTTCACAATTGGTTCTTATTAGTTTTGGTCGTATCGGATTAGTATCGGCCTATCGGTTTGGTATCGACCGTATCAGATTGGTATTGGACTTATCGAATTGGTATCGTCCTATCCGAAAGGTATCGTCCGTATAGGATTGGTATTGGCCGTATCGGATTAGTATTGGCCGTATAGGATTGGTATTGGCCTTATCGGATTAGTATCGGCCGTATCATATCGATATCGGCCGTATCCTTATATATATAATTTATATATATATATATATATATATATATATATATAAATTTATTCCATATATATATATGGAATTTACTTATTCTTAAAATATATTTATGGTATTTAGATACACAAATCTGAACACTAAATTTGTGTGCCACTAAAACTAGGTTCATTATTTTTGGCATAGTTTAGCACATAAATAGTGTTAATTTTGATGCTTAAAGTAGTTGATTAATTCTAAATACTAATCATGATTTAATATGTTATTAAGTATTTTTTTGATAGGTATAGGTCACGGCCAATGGTTGGTAACATCTTGGTTAAGTTCCAAGCGAAACTAGTAGGTGTAAACTAGCTGTTACCATGAACCATATCTAAAAATCTAATTCTAAAATTCTGAGGTTAAACTGAGTATAAATCATGTTTTAATTATATTTTATGATTTTTTTATATGATTTATATACATGTCCTTGTGTTGGAGACTTAACCTTGAATTTTGGAAGTCAAAAATCATAAAACTAGGTCTAGGTATTCCATGGGAACATGTAAACTTATTGAGCTAGAAACCCAACTGTCATATGTACAAATGATGATAATAATAATAATTTTATTTATATGTGAACTCTTGGTTATAGGCCTTGGTATTGCGGATTCAACAGGACTTGGACGACAGACAAATATACCATGCCAACTTGTACAGTATTCTATACATGTTTACTTTTCCTTGTTCCTATTTATTGTTTGTCATATAGTTATATTTGTTATCATCTGCTCTCTGTGCATGTTTTATGACACTTGTACCATTATTTGCTTCCATATAATTGTTGTCTCATATGTTTTACTTGTCTTCTATTAGATTCTTGATATTTCTTATTTGATAGACATTCGTATTACTTGAGTAATATTATGCGACTTGTCATGTTATGGCTTGACTTGGACTTGACTTGATCCGATTACTTAAACTTGAGTTGACTTGACCTTGATTGATACTAGGATTGGCTGGTTAACCACTCTCATTTCGGGAGTCCCACACAAGGCTATGATAGAGATTTACTATAGTTATGGATAACCACGCATGACTACTTTCTATAGGACCGGGAACATCACACAGTACTACGGTCATTCAATTTATTTGTAGCCACGCTTAGAACCATTTTTCTCTGTGACATGTAACCTTCAGTATAGTATTTCCTTCTTATGATCTTTTTCGTGTTACAGTGTTCCTTAGTCTATTTTTCAGTCTTTTACATACGTGCTATATATATATATATATATATATATATATATATAGGCTTGTATATTATGTATCTTGCTCCGTCACTTCTGAGGACCTAGTAATCTCTCCAGATATTTGTTGAGTTGTCATGTTAGAATATATGGATATATGAAGATTGCTTCTTCAGGATTTCAGGTATATTTAGTTGATACTATCATCATATCCTTCTACATTTATATTTTCTTCCTATATTGACTCATGCTGCAATTATATATAGCCTAGTATTTTTACAAGCTTAATCTTTCATCTAGCTTGTTCATGACATATGTGTTATTAGGGATCCACTCTAATACATTTGTCTATTCTAGAACAAGTGTATTATGGTATGATCAACTTTAGTGCACTTGGTTCGCTATTGATATTACTATTTTGTGGATTGAGATATAGTTGACATGACATTTTAGACAATTTATACTTGACCTCTAACAGCTTATACGTATTTGAGTTGGACTGGAGTCCACTTGATATGTATCTGGCCATTGTCACGTACTCTGGTCGTATGTATTTTGGGACTGGGACGTGACACTAACCACCTTATAAATACCCTTAGATTTTCATTCCTATTTTTCAAATCATCAAACTCATTTCTGTCACAGTCTTGGGTCTGGCCGGTCAAAGTTTTAAACAACATAGGAAAAAGCCTCCGTTCTTAATTTCCACTTCATCACGGTGAGCCCGAGACCGTGGAGACTTCATCTTTTTCATGCTAGGCGGAGCTCTGTCGTGGCAAGGGCGAAGATCTACCAGTAGCAGCACCAGCAAAGCACCACTTCTTCGTCGATGATTGCAAGCGCGGGGTAATGCCCTGCTTTGTACGGTGCATTACGTTGAGTCCTTGACTCAAAGAAGTTAAGTTGACCCAAAAAAATATTGAGTCGATTTGGATCGATACGTATCGATGCAAGTGTTAAGTGTATTCGAATAAATTATTAATTGAGTTGGTTTCATATGTAGGCTTTTACGCTGAGATTTTTGAGGTCGACATTTTAACTTTATTAGCAATAGAGTACGCCAAAGTTCAAAGTATTACCTCACAATGAGCTGAGGCATAGGTACTATGGGTCGAATCAGTCTGTTAGTTCGATGGAGCACGAAGTGTTCGAATGGCAAAGTGAGATGAGTTGGCCGTGCAACAAAGTTAATGAATCGAGCTACATCGGCTCGACCAAACGATAGATGAATCGGCAAAGATGAGAGGACTCTGACCCCTTTTTCCTACTCCATCGTGCCTTAATAAAATGTACCCCATGCTTGAAATGTCATGGATATCCATTTGCATGGTTTGGATAAGTAGAAGCCGTAGTGTGCATTGAATATTAAGATGGAATATTAAATAATTGTGCTGGATCATGCATCAAGTGCACAAGGCGTAGTGTGCATTGAGGCGTGCATCAAGTGTACGACTCACAGAATATTGAATAACTATGTCGGATCATGACAGATGTTGAATAATAGTTTTTATATATTATAAATATTTTCAAAAATGGTTGTATACATAATTATTTATGTAAATTTTCTTCGGTTATCATCTTGATCGTGACTGATCGTATTTCATATTTTCTTGCGAATCCGAATTTTTTATATCGATCCTAGCCAATCGGACTATTCTGGACTCAATGGAATGATAGGTTTCACCAGCTAAGGACCCCAAGCGAGTACATTTCTTATTTGTTTCCAATATTGTTACTTACTATATTTTCATGATTAGTGATGATTATACTTGACTCTTGACACATTCGTTACACGGATTAGTGGCATATGGATTTAGTCATGATACCATGTTTTATTATATTTGTTTACAGTATTTCGTGACCATTGTCGTGACTTTATCCATGTGTAGTAGTCGGGCGGGGAAGTACTAAGTAGATATGTGATCAGACCCATAGACTGTGCTTTATTTTATATTTTATTACAATGTAGACCTTGAGAATGCAAATCCTATATAGACCATGCGGTGTAGTGTCCCAGTCCGATCACATATTAAAAAGTGTACTTCAAATCACATAGATGGCTATGTTTTCTTGTTCCATGCTTTACTTCTCTTTATAGTTCATGATAACTGTGTCATCTTACTTTCCATGCCAAGTTTTACAGTTTATTTGTTTCATCATGTATGTCATGACTATTCATTATTTGTTATAGTCGTTATCATATATTTGGAACTGCATACTTGAATTGTACTCATTCCATTCCTGACTGGAAACATAATTTTCATTAGTCGCTTGCTACTCAATGCGTCGGATCCTTGGGAGAGATATAGGTATATGCTGAGGTTGAACCTAAAAGACTAGCTAGATAGATGAGCTAATCATAAAGTTTAATTAGTTGTTATCTAAAAAAATTAAAACATTTTATTTTTGTAATCTTGAAATATTGTAATTTGATTTAGTATTGTGAATGAGCAAATTAATTAATTAATTATGAGCAATATTGTGACTTTGATCATTAAGGTCTAGACAACGTTCTATCGCCGATACAACTGGTGTGGGTCGTGACACGTAGGATGTTGAATAACAGCATTGAGGCGTGCATCAAGTGTACGACTCATAGAATATTGAATAACTATGTCGGATCATGCATCAAGTTCATGAGGCATAAAACATCGAAAACTGTTTCGACAAGTGTCTCAATACATGGGTTGTAGAACGTTGAAATATTATATTGAGGTATGCATCTATGCACAAGTCGAAAAACGAGTCATGGAACATTAAAATACTGTATCGAGGCATGTATCGAGTGCACGAATCGGAGAACATTGAACACTAAATACTAGAAAATCGAAAGTATGGCTTCGTACACGAAGCGAGCAGTCGTGGCACAAATATTATGATAACACGAGATGCTAGAATGTGATATGATAGCATGAAATGCTAGAATGTGATGTGATAGCACGAAGATGCTAGAATGTTACGAGTTGGAGTATGAAATACGAGTTGATATTTGAATACTGTTATCTATCCATAATCATGCATATGTCTTACAGTTTTATAAATTATTCATTCATATTACATGGTCATGGACAACTTGTGCACAAGGTATGGCTACCTTGAGACGGTATCACCTAGGCACCGGGAACCGTCCATCCTGGAGGAAGTGAGATTTGTGCTTCGGTGCAAGGCATAGTGGGACCACAGTTGGGATCATAACTGAACTGATAAGGAGCGTCGCAATGACCATATGATAGTCTTCATGGTGTGAGTAAACCAATGATCTTCATGTAGATTTGGTCGGTGGGCGGTGTCATGCCCTAACATGCTAAATCATTCATCCTCGTATCGATTCAGCCGAATTGATCGTCATTGCTAGGGCGTGATACCATATGAGTCTGGAGTTGCACTAATACAAGGCAAGATGATTCAATCTTTAAATGTTTATCTCAATATTAATACAAACATTCCTAGCGAAAGAAAACAGAGTCATATTGTTACTGTAAAACCCCTCCCCCATATTTTATTTTAATTATTAATTTAAGCTATTTCTCTTGGTATGGTAAATTTTGAATAAATATTAAATCTAACTACAACAAAGTCTATTTGAATTAGCCTTTCAATTACTCTTAAAAGGTCCTCTAATGTGTTACTAAGTAATTAGTTGAGGAGAAAATTTTATATGCTAACCTATTTTATGACATACTTAATTAGATAGCTATCGTGAATAATAATTATATTAATAAATATATATATAAGTTTATAATTGTTTTTAGATTGAACAGAAAATATAGAATTTGTAAAAATACATACATATATTTAGTCTTACCCAAAATAGTATAGATAGCGATAGAAACATTAAGTTTATAAAAAAAATCACAATAAAATAATCTTAGATAAGAATTGTTTTAAATTGGAACTCGATTGATTCAAATTAAACTATCATATTTTGATTCGAACTAATCTAATCCAATAAATTACAAATCCTTCAATCCCTCTGTTACTTCCTCCATCACCAAGCTGAGGAGAATCCGCTGAAGCCTAAATTCATAGGTATCCTCTCTCTCCGATTTTATTTATAGTTTTAGTTATAGAAGAAGAAGTAGGAACTGTAAAGAAATATATAATTATTTAATAATGAAGAAAAATAAGAAGTATATATGTGATCATTGTACATGTAGTCTCATATACTATTTGCATATAGCGAACCAATAGGCGGCACTGTACAATGCACAGTGTCGATATTACAATGCACGTGGTAGAGGAATATATGCTGCTATTACTTTAAGGAAGACAAAGTTTAAGAAATAGTATTATAGAAGATGGAGATTAAAGAAATAATAAAGGTGGTTGTCCTGAACCAATATTCACGTGGAAGCATAGGTTGAGAGCATTCTGAGATTGATTTAAATAGGTGATGCACAATTTGCACATAAGACCTCATGAATTAAGTTAAACACTATCTAAGTAATTCCAAGTATAAAGTATGGTTGTGCAAATATATTAGAAGTCGACAACCCATAAAACCAATAATATCATATTTAATAAAATTAATGAATGTATATTAACAGATTAAATATGTATATATACATATGTACTTTTGGAATAATGTCTTAATAAATAAATTTATTTTAGGCAGTTATGGAACAGATCTTTGCAGCTTCAACCAACTTGGACAGCGTCACAACCCGCTCCCAATTTTGGGATACGAGTACGTGGCCAAGTCCAGCCTACGCGCAACATCGGTGGTAGTACACTGTCTATGATAACGATGGTCCACAACAAGAAATACACGCACATATCATCCACAGCTAAGTTACCATTACTCACAAGAAAAATATAACTAACAATCGCAACTAATAAAGTAAAGAAAGTCGTCAAATAATCCACTACAACTCAGATAGTCTCGGGAACAAATTCGGTAGCAGAAAATAGAATAGATAAACTAGAATCCATAGCTATAGCTACTAACTAATGTAAGTGCATAAGGAAGAAAATATGCTAATTTGCATCAATGCTAGAATCAGGTACGCTAGTAACATCAGTGTTGCCAGCATATTCACCTTAGGCCTCAGGACAGATTATGTCGCCTAAAACTAAAAAATAGTTATCCAGTCAGGATTTGAGCAAGATCACTATAACACTACATAACACGATATAATATACAAGCATGAAGGAATAATAATAACGAAAATAAACTACAGACATGACACGATATGATGAGAAGAGTACTACTATGACATGATAACATTATGAAATAGACTCGACGGAAGACAACAATTAACAACATATAAACAATGATCGAGTCACTTTTACTATGTGTTTTACAATACTAACTTTCTACATGTATAAAGTTTGGGATATACGTCAGTCATACGTATGGTGCATGACTGATATTATTCAATCATTGTATAGGGAGTCTGTATTCAATTCATTATCCACATACTTACTTGTTGTATTCCTCCGCCCGACTCGTTCACAATTAGACATAATTACTTGAAATTAACTTTAAACATGAACATTGAACATTGAACGAAAGCATTAAGTGAACATGTATGGTCATGATAACAAGTATAACTCTCGTGCACCAATAATGAAAGATAAAACTAACAATTAAAATAAACGAACAACATGCATCATAAAATAAAGGCAACATAGGTCATAGTGGAACTTGCCTGCTCCGATAGATGATGAAGTCACCAACTTAAGACGTTGTATGCCCGATCTATCCCGTCACATAAATAATGACAAGTTAGATCTAAAAATCCCACTTTTGAAGCCATAAGAATAGGCTAAATAGGCTTCTTAATTTAATCTAATTTAGTTCTTAAATAAATCATCAAAAATCCTAATTTAACTTAATTATAATCTGAATAAAAGCTAAACACAAATTTTTGGCCAAGGAAAATCATGATTCCAAATTCGGGATCTGTGACACGCAAATCGAGGCGTACCATTGACTAAGTGGTCAAATGACACGAAATTAATAACCTGAGCATGCAATTAAGTAGATTTTAGCGCTATGAGTGCACTGGAATTGACGGTGCCACAAAATCACGATTTGGTCAAAAGTTAATCGCAATTATGGCTAAACGTAACTAAATCGGTAGGTCACCATTCAAATCTGAGTTCTACGAATTAATTAAAATAGTAGAATAATTTTTGAATTTTTTTAAAAAAATTATTTGTTGTAGATCTTCGTGTTAGCTTTCCAAAATATCAAACGGATCGCAAAACGGAACTTGAAATCTCCTGAATTCTCGAAAACAGTGCGACGCATCAATTTTAGACAACTGACACTCAAATAAATCTTCAAAAATTCACGTAAATGATTACAGAAAATAAATATTTTTTGGAAAGCTAACCTCAATACGATTCTAGCAAAAAAATAACACTCAAAATGGACGTCGGGGTTTATCGCAATCGCCTCGCAAATTTGAAGGTTCTCCAAGATCAAACCACAAAGGAGGCTAGAATAAAAATAGGATTTTCGGATTTAACACACACACAAACACACACACACACACACACACACACACACACACACACACACTCACACACACACACATATATATATATATATATATATATATATATAAAAAAAATATATATATATATATATATATATATATATATATATATATACATATGAGGAGGAATCTACATCCCCTCACTTTTGCATCCCCCAAGCAACCTCTCTTTCACATCCATTGTATTTTGTTTAAGTCATCTAATCTTAACCGATGAGTACACGTGCGGGCTCAGTTAAATCGTGTGTCTTCCTGCACACAATTTTTAAGCGGTCGTCATATCGCTTTGGACTCTTCATGCAGATCTTGTCTGCACTGGCTTTTTCATCATCGCCTCACACGTACGCCTCTCGCACTCCCGAGCCTCGCAGGATGGCCGACGTCTTTTGATGCCGGCAACTCAACGCCTCGCTTCGCCCACGACGCCGAAGGCACCTCCGACGTCTTCACGATGTCTATGACATCCGATGCCGCCCAGCCACCTGTTCTATGCGCACGACGCCCTTACGACGTCTTTTCGATGCCATTGGGCGCCGCACGACGGGCCGCGTTGTCAGCCGTCGTTTATACCCGTGGTAGAATGGTGTCGGTCCTCGACCGCAGGCGCGACGCCCCTAGCCGTTGAGTTTCATGCACGGGGCGGCCCTGTAAAACCCCTAAATTTCTACTATTTTTTTTTAATTTTGGTACTGATTTAAAAATTTTGTATTGTACGTCGCGTAGTTGTATTGTACGTCGCGCCTGAAATTTCATTTTTTCGAATTTGCACGACGAATGTGAATGTGTGCGAGCGTACATATTTTTGAAAAATATTTTTTCTATATTTTTATGGTTTCAAAATAATGTACATAATAATTATTTTAGCATTCCAAATTTTCAAGTTTAATTATTTATTTATAAAGCCTATCTTAATAAATAATTATTCCTATAAACTTTTATTTTAAGAAAAATATATGTACGTAAATATTATATGGTCATAAATAAATATTTTGTAATTATTTATTAGTTTATTTTTAAATAATAATGTAATTTTCGAAATTATTATTATTAGTATTTTGGAAAATATATCTTGAATTTATTGTAGCAATTTAAAACTCGATTTGATGTCATGAATGGATTTAATTAATATCTATATTGAAATTCGAATTTTCTTATTTGGTTTTAAGCTAAAAGATGGAATATAATTTGATTTAAATTTGGATTTTGATTTGGTTTAAATTTATTTTATCTAATGGGGATTTAAAACCCCCACAATCCTATCCAAAGGGAAATTCCCACATCCTATAAATAGGCAGGTACTCCTCCCTATTATGTGTCATCCATAAATTTTCTCCAAAATTTTCACAATCCAAAGTGAGTGCATCGTGTCCATGACCGTGTCCGTGTCCGTGTCCCATCCACTACTTAGCTTTCTTTACATATACATGTCTCTTCCGTCCGACACACCCAAACATCCAAATCCGTGTCTCGCAGGACACCACCCTGACTCGATACATCATCAATTTCTAAACATATCCCTAGTTTGCCCTGCCTCCTGGCTACGCTAGCGTCGCCACCTCTGCCCTCATCACTTCCCGGTCCCACGCCATCCTATCGCCTGACTCCGTCCCCTACGACCACACCGTCATCCGCACCTCCACCATAGCAGCAACCCCTGTCTTCCCCAAACCAACCATCGCCACCTGCCCCCGACACCACCAAGACCAACACCGCCAACCTCGACATCATCCCCACAGCCTCGCCCATAGTAAAATCCTAACCATCAACCATCCCCGCAACCCATCGCCACCTCCATCGTCATCACCATAGATCACCCAGCCACCCCAATCGATTTCCCGACCATCACCATCTTCTCCGTCACACCAAAACCACCACCACCACAAAAAAAAATCCAGAAGAAGAAGTAAGAATTTACATCCTAACCTCACCGCCGACCGTCGTGCCTGTCCGTCGCCACGAGCACACAGCCTCCGCCTGGAGCCGCACCCCTCCGCTCTCCTTCCTCCGCTGGAGCAACCGCTGCCGGAGCGCCCGCCGCCCCTGGCCGCCCGAGTCTCCGACTCTCCTCCGATCTCCCATCCCTCTCGGCGGTGGCGAACCATGCCGGAAACCCTCTCCCCGACCACTCGTCCCTCTCCCTCGGCTCACCGTCGCCGTCACCTAGCGCCGTCACCGGCGACGACCCAGCGCCTCCGGTTTGCCGCCATCCGCGCCGTCCGCCGCCCTCTTCCGAAACCCTAGCCGCCGTCACCCCCCTTTCCTCTGCGATCCCGCGCAGCAACCCTAGCCCTCTCCGCCTTCGCTCTTCCTCCGCCTGAGCACTCCACGCGCGCCGACCCAAAAATTTCCTCCATCCATCTCTCTTCCCTCTCACTCTCTCTCCCTTGCTCTTCCCTCTCCTCTTTCTCAATGGGAGAGCAGCAGCTTTCGTGGGTTGGGTTTTTATTTTTTTTTATTTTTGTTTTTGTTTTGTTTTGTTTTGTTTGTTTTATTATTGTTTCTTAAAGTAGATCTGTTACCATCATTATTAATTATAATTAATTATAATATTATTATTATTACTATTATTATTATTATAAACTTTGTTTTATTATTATTATTATTATTATTATTATTATTATTATTATTGTATTTTTGTTAAAAAAAAGGAGAAGAAGAGAACAACTGCTATTATTGTACTTGTATTTTTCTTCTTCTCTCTTTCTTAAATGTCCACTGGTCAAACTGAGAACAATTGCTCCCAAATTTTTCTCTGACCTTGTTATTATATATATATATATATATATATATATATATATATATATATATATATATTTTGTGATCATTAATAGTATTAAATATTAATTAGAATTTTATGTACAAATATTTACTAAAGCATTATTACTATATTTTTGATGAGCATTATGATTACTAATATTAGTAAGATATATTGAAATTTCTCTTGTCAATTATTTTAAAATATATAGTAAATATTTACCTTAACTTATAATCAATAAAAATGTAGCCTCCAAACTATTAAATAATTTTCAGTATATATACTTTTTTTTTAATATTTATCTAATTGATAAAGAAATAGTCTTTCTACCTATAAATTTTTATTTTTGACAAATTTAGGGTTTTGCCTAAAAATGATTTCTATTTTTTAGTATGCATTATCTAGAATTATTTTTCACTGTAAAATATAGCTTCAAGCATTATGACTATTTTTCTAAAATAGTATATATATTACTGTCACAAACCCTTCGACTATCGATTTTTGACCATACCAATCCCATTATACCCCTTTCTCTCGCTAATCCTATACAACCTTATGTCAACCCTAACTAATCTGACCATTCTGGACCCGATAGAATACTCTGTGACGGCAACAGAGGTCCCCTTGTGAAGTTGTTACACCAAAGTCGCAGCCGTGCCATCTTGATCATCGCAGCACACCAGACAGCTCACCAGGCGTCGCAACAGGCAAGATACCTTGCCATCTTGTACTTATATTTGATTCATGATATTTTATATGTTGCTAGTGTTTTTACATTAGTAAGAGTATGTCCAAGTATGACTTGGGTGCCATCGATATGTATATCGATGTTTGTGTGTGTGCGTGTGTGTGTGGACCATATGTGGTAGCGGACTTTCCCGGTGTGTTGAAGTTATGCTTCATAACTTCTTAGACTTGTTGACACGTCTCATACACGACACATGAGTGAGGATCATAAAGTCGGCACGAACCTACGTATTCGACTTGCTACCGATACGGGCGGTTCGTGTGTCGGTTCATTTATGGATTAGCGGAGTCTAGATAGTGACTTGCATAGAGATATGGATCGCCAAGACATGGATATAACTTGTGTGGTACATGGACGGGGAAAACTACTGGGACGTATGAGCTATCCCACAGCCTTCTAGATTGCCCGGTTATGGGTTCATGGTTTCCCTGTTATGGGTGTGTCGCTAGAGGATATATCCATTGCACGGCCCTGACCTCGTCGTCAGATAAGTCAGGAGGTATGCTAGCGATGCAAAGTATGAACTAGGGGATATATCCATTGCACGGCCCTGACCTCGTCGTCAGATACGGTCAGAGACGTATACTTGTTCATGCGAAAGCCTCTAGTGGATGCTATGCTTTATTCCTACCCACTTATACGTTCCAGTATAGTTTTCGACTTGCATTACACCTAGATGGTTAGGTTCCACTGTGTTAGAGCAGGTGGTCTTTTCTTTATCATGTATCATTTACAGTTCATCATGGTATTGTTTTTATGTATCTTGTTACGTCCCTCTGAGGACCTGGTTTTTCCCCAGGTGGGTGTTCATGTTTTCCGCAGGTATTCTAGCCAAGGCCGTGGTCTTCTCCATTTCTTCGAAGACAATTGCGCTTGGTTCGTCTTGCTATTTTTATCGCTCGATTATTGTACATTTTCTTTCATTGAGATAGTTGGTAGTAGACTTTGTCTCCGCCCAATGATTGTATCATAAATATTCGAGTTGATATTCATATTATTATTCTTTTTATTGTGGATAAGATTTAGTTTATCTTGGATTACTATATTTTATAGCTTATGTATTCATACGAGACCTACGTATTTCGTATGAATACAGCTGGCATATTTACGTACTTGGTCCTACGTATTTTGGGACTGGAGCGTTACATGTTTTTGTGGTGGCCCATGCAGGTCAAGATAAATTGTTTGGTTACTTTACCGTACCAAGCAAGCCTGCGTATAGGATTAGAGTCTAGGATCTCATCCACATACTTGACCTCTTTCCTTGATTTTATCTACCGTTTGACTCATCAATTGCATCTTGCTTGCTTCCTTCCATCCATATTCTTATCTTCCCTTCGTGCTTCTAGAGATTGACCCTACTAGTTAGTTGTCCCAAACACCATTAGTTTAATTCTTTAAGTTGGGTAGAGTACCTTATGAACTAGCAACCCTTTGACCTAATGACCTATATTAACAAGCTTATTTAGATCCTAGGATCTAGAAGACCTAACCCGTTTAGCCAATCAAGGACTTGGACAAGAAGACTATAGGACGACTGTATGACTTAGAATCATTCTACCTTCTTTAAATCTTAATCTCTCGTGCCTATGTATTTACCATTTTGACTAATGATGCTAATGTAGCCTAGTTTTTGCAAGCTTATTATTTATCGAGTTTGTTCATGACATATGCTATTGAGCGCTCACTAGCCTATTGTCTAATCAGAACCTGTGCATAATGGTCTGATCAACCAAGTGCACTTTGGTTCGCTTTTGTCTATTATTCTACGTGGATGGGACAAAATTAAACTTGACCTTTAGAATCCCATCCACGACTGCATTGACAATTCTTTTGAAATTATTCGGCCGTCTTTGCACCACGAATTGCATTCGATAATATCGTCTTTTGAACTCCCTATTGCTTTCGCCTTCGCCTATTTTAGAAGGACGAAGGCGTGTACTAGAACCTTCTCTAGCCTTCATATCAAATATGATTATTATCACTCGATATTGCTATATCTTCATCCTAAACTACTCGTCCTTTTCTCGACCCTCCTAATCAGTTAAATTAGGAGTGAATCTAATCGTTCTCCTAATCATGCACTCGACCTACTCTCAAGCCATAACGTTAATTTATCTTCTCTTACCGTAATATTCCTTATTGTTTGATATCTTGTTTTAACTTTAACCCGTACTCATCTTCTTTCTTAAGCTAACCTATGATTACTCTCACCGTTATGGAAGTCGCGATTTCCTAATACATGATTGCGTTGGACGTCGTGAATGATTATTCCTCCCCAATACCCCTCGTCTTCTCACCTCCAACTAATTCTTAATTTTGAGGACGAAATTCTTTTAAGTTGGGTAGGATGTAAAACCCCTAAATTTCTACTATTTTTTTTAATTTTGGTACTGATTTAAAATTTTTGTATTGTACGTCGCGTAGTTGTATTGTACGTCGTGCGTGAAATTTCATTTTTTCGAATTTGTACGACGAATGTGAATGTGTGCGAGCGTACATATTTTTGAAAAATATTTTTTTCTATATTTTTATGGTTTCAAAATAATGTACATAATAATTATTTTAGCATTCCAAATTTTCAAGTTTAATTATTTATTTATAAAGCCTATCTTAATAAATAATTATTACTATAAACTTTTATTTTAAGAAAAATATATGTACGTAAATATTATATGGTCATAAATAAATATTTTGTAATTATTTATTAGTTTATTTTTAAATAATAATGTAATTTTTGAAATTATTATTATTAGTATTTTGGAAAATATATTTTGAATTTATTGTAGCAATTTAAAACTCGATTTGATGTCATGAATGGATTTAATTAATATCTATATTGAAATTCGAATTTTCTTATTTGGTTTTAAACTAAAAGATGGAATATAATTTGATATAAATTTGGATTTTGATTTGGTTTAAATTTATTTTATCTAATCGGGATTTAAAACCCCCATAATCCTATCCAAAGGGGAATTCCCACATCCTATAAATAGGCAGGTACTCCTCCCTATTATGTGTCATCCACAAATTTTCTCCAAAATTTTCACAATCCAAAGTGAGTGCATCGTGTCCATGACCGTGTCCGTGTCCGTGTCCCATCCACTACTTAGCTTTCTTTACATATACATGTCTCTTCCGTCCGACACACCCAAACATCCAAATCCGTGTCTCGCAGGACACCACCCTGACTCGATACATCATCAATTTCTAAACATATCCCTAGTTTGCCCTGCCTCCTGGCTACGCTAGCGTCGCCACCTCTGCCCTCATCACTTCCCGGTCCCATGCCATCCTACCGCCTGACTCCGTCCCCTACGACCACACCGTCATCCGCACCTCCACCATAGCAGCAACCCCTGTCTTCTCCAAACCAACTATCGCCACCTGCCCCCGACACCACCAAGACCAACACCGCCAACCTCGACATCATCCCCACAGCCTCGTCTACAGTAAAATCCTAACCATCAACCATCCCCGCAACCCGTCGCCACCACCATCGTCATCACCATAGATCACCCAGCCACCCCAATCGATTTCCCGACCATCACCATCTTCTCCGTCACACCAAAACCACCACCACCACCAAAAAAAATCCAGAAGAAGAAGTAAGAATTTACATCCTAACCTCACCGTCGACCGTCGTGCCTGTCCGTCGCCACGAGCACACAGCCTCCGCCTGGAGCCGCACCCCTCCGCTCTCCTTCCTCCGCTGTAACAACCGCCGCCGGAGCGCCCGCCGCCCCTGGCCTCCCGAGTCTTCGACTCTCCTCCGATCTCCCATCCCTCTCGGCGGTGGCGAACCACGCCGGAAACCCTCTCCCCGACCACTCGTCCCTCTCCCTCGGCTCACCGTCGCCGCCACCCAGCGCCGTCACCGACGACGACCCAGCGCCTCCGGTTTGCCGCCATCCGCGCCGTCCGCCGTCCTCTTCCGAAACTCTAGCCGCCGTCACCCCCTTTCCTCGCCGATCCCGCGCAGCAACCCTAGCCCTCTCCGCCTTCGCTCTTCCTCTGCCTGAGCGCTTCACGCGCGCCGACCCAAAAATTTCCTCCGTCCATCTCTCTTCCCTCTCACTCTCTCTCCCTTGCTCTTCCCTCTCCTTTTTCTCAATGGGAGAGTAGCAGCTTTCGTGGGTTGGGTTTTTATTTTTGTTTTGATTTTTGTTTTTGTTTTGTTTTGTTTTGTTTGTTTTATTATTGTTTCTTTAAGTAGATCTGTTACCATCATTATTAATTATAATTAACTATAATATTATTATTATTACTATTATTATTATTATAAACTTTGTTTTATTATTATTATTATTATTATTATATTTTTGTTAAAAAAAAGGAGAAGAAGAGAACAACTGCTCTTATTGTACTTGTATTTTTCTTCTTCTCTCTTTCTAAAATGTCCACTGGTCAAACTGAGAACAATTGCTCCCAAATTTTTCTCTGATCTTGTTATTATATATATATATATATATATATATATATATATATATATTTTGTGATCATTAATAGTATTAAATATTAATTAGAATTTTATGTACAAATATTTACTAAAGCATTATTACTATATTTTTTATGAGCATTATGATTACTAATATTAGTAAGATATATTGAAATTTCTCTTGTCAATTATTTTAAAATATATAGTAAATATTTACCTTAACTTATAATCAATAAAAATGTAGCCTCCAAACTATTAAATAATTTTCAGTATATATACTTTTTTTTAATATTTATCTAATTGATAAAAAAAATAGTCTTTCTACCTATAAATTTTTATTTTTGACAAATTTAGGGTTTTGCCTAAAAACGATTTCTATTTTTTAGTATGCATTATCTAGAATTATTTTTCACTGTAAAATATAGCTTCAAGCATTATGACTATTTTTCTAAAATAGTATATATATTACTGTCACAAACCCTTCGACTATCGATTTTTGACCATACCAATCCCATTATACCCCTTTCTCTCGCTAATCCTATACAACCTTATGTCAACCCTAACTAATCTGACCATTCTGGACCCGATAGAATACTCTGTGACGGCAACAGAGGTCCCCTTGTGAAGTTGTTACACCAAAGTCGCAGCCGTGCCATCTTGATCATCGCAGCACACCAGACAGCTCACCAGGCGTCGCAACAGGCAAGATACCTTGCCATCTTGTACTTATATTTGATTCATGATATTTTATATGTTGCTAGTGTTTTTACATTAGTAAGAGTATGTCCAAGTATGACTTGGGTGCCATCGATATGTATATCGATGTTTGTGTGTGTGCGTGTGTGTGTGGACCATATGTGGTAGCGGACTTTCCCGGTGTGTTGAAGTTATGCTTCATAACTTCTTAGACTTGTTGACACGTCTCATACACGACACATGAGTGAGGATCATAGAGTCGGCACGAACCTACGTATTCGACTTGCTACCGATACGGGCGGTTCGTGTGTCGGTTCATTTATGGATTAGCGGAGTCTAGATAGTGACTTGCATAGAGATATGGATCGCCAAGACATGGATATGACTTATGTGGTACATGGACGGGAAAAACTACTGGGACGTATGAGCTATCCCACAGCCTTCTAGATTGCCCGGTTATGGGTTCATGGTTTCCCTGTTATGGGTGTGTCGCTAGAGGATATATCCATTGCACGGCCCTGACCTCGTGGTCAGATAAGTCAGAAGGTATGCTAGCGATGCAAAGTATGAACTAGGGGATATATCCATTGCACGGCCCTGACCTCGTCGTCAGATACGGTCAGAGACGTATACTAGTTCATGCGAAAGCCTCTAGTGGATGCTATGCTTTATTCCTACCCGCTCATACGTTCCAGTATAGTTTTCAACTTGCATTACACCTAGATGGTTAGGTTCCATTGTGTTAGAGCAGGTGGTCTTTTCTTTATCATGTATCATTTACAGTTCATCATGGTATTGTTTTTATGTATCTTGTTACGTCCCTCTGAGGACCTGGTTTTTCCCCAGGTGGGTGTTCATATTTTCCGCAGGTATTCTAGCCAAGGCCGTGGTCTTCTCCATTTCTTCGAAGACAATTGCGCTTGGTTCGTCTTGCTATTTTTATCGCTCGATTATTGTACATTTTCTTTCATTGAGATAATTGGTAGTGGACTTTGTCTCCGCCCAACGATTGTATCATAAATATTCGAGTTGATATTCATATTATTATTCTTTTCATTGTGGATGAGATTTAGTTTATCTTGGATTACTACATTTTGCAGCTTATGTATTCATACGAGACCTACGTATTTCGTATGAATACAGCTGGCATGTTTACGTACTTGGTCCTACGTATTTTGGGACTAGGGCATTACAGCCCCATTCTGTCCCGCGCCAGCTCAGATCGTGGCCATTCTTCGTCAGTCCTCCGACGTTATGGATGCCCCGCATCGCACAGGCGAGGCTCATCATCGCCCTATATATATATATACATATATATATATATATATATATATATACATATATATATATATATATATATATATATATATATATACGAGAGAGGCGGTGCGCTGAGTCAGCTGATCGCCGACATATGGGCCCGGGGTGGCTGACTGGACTGCTGACTGTGTAATTAATTACAAAAATTTATTAAAAATTTATTTTAACTCCAAATAAATCCCAGAAAAATCATAAAAAATTGTAGAAACTACTTCTAGATGTGTAGAACCTAAATAAAAAGTTTGGGCCCAAAATCACTTTATGTGACCCTACAGTAAATCCCAAAATCCTATGGAAAAATAATTTGTATAGGTTTAAATTATCTAAAAATTCCCAAAAATTTCAAAAAAATACTAAAATTATAAAATAAAATATCTGGGGCTATCTAGAGACCCCGGTGACCATAAATGACCTAATATTGACATACTTCACCTATAAGCTTAGGTACGAACCCTTGTAACCCTAAAACAAAACTCTAGTTAATAATTGATTCTAACTACTCTATACCTAATAAAAAATACATATACATTCTCCAAAATTAAAAAAAAGATTTAGGGATACAAGTGCAACAAACTACCCCCTTTAAAAAAAATTGTCTTCAAAAACAAACGTCACAAATAGCATAATATAAATACATAACTCTTACAAGCAATAATTCTTAAACTAGGTCACAAAAAGATAATGGCTAGAAATATAAAGGGAACTAATCAATAATATTAAATCAACAAAGGTTACTACCAACTAACTAAGCATGTACCCTACCTAACAACTATAACTATAGAAGACTATTAAGAAAATATATTAATTTACCTATGTTTTGGGGTTGAGTCACAACCACAAATGTTTGTCCTTGTCCTTGACGTTGTGCTCCTCCAGACTAATGTTGATGAGCTGGTGCTATTGGGGATATGGAGCATTCTCGTACTTGGTGGTCTGGTGATCCACAAAGAAAAAGTCCTAACCTCTTCCTACAATGGTCCCACTTGTGTTCCTCTCTTCCATAATAATTGCACTTAGGCGTGGGTTAGACCGCCTATTGTTGTGGCTAAGTTGATACGACCATAGTTGGAGGTTGATGTTGGTGCTGAGTTTGAAAGGTCTTTTGGAAAATATTAGGACATTTTGATGGTTCTTGATGACTACCATCTCTACCACTCTTTTGGGAAGATGGATTCTTGACCCCTAACTGCAGTCAAGATATCAGTATAGGATGTTGGGTCTACTAACATTGTCAAACTCTCTACAGCTTATAATTCAACCCAAAATGAAACTTCTTCGCCTTCTCTTCTTCTGTAGAGATAAGAGTTAGAGCAAAGCGGCTTAAAAGTAAATTTTGCATCATATTCGTCCACCGTCATGCTTTCCTGCTCTAGTCGTATGAACTGATTCCACAACTACCTCCGAACTGTCATGGGGAAAAATATGGTGTTGAAGAGGTCCTTAAACTCTTTACATGACACCTTCGTGCCTAACCGTCTTTCTTGTGCAGCCCACCAACGATGTGCATTATCCTTAAGCTGCAACTTGATCGCCTTTATCTACTTCTATGGGGGCAACTCAGATGCTTCTACTAAGGTTTACGTCTCCACTAGCCAGTTGGTAACTTCTTTAGGCTTTTTTGCACCTGTAAGGGAGGTAGGTTCATATTACAAAATCCTTTAATAGTTTCCACATGGCCTTGTCGTATTTCTACGCTCTTTTCTAGAACATTTGGATGCCTCTATTGAGTCTCCATCATGCCCTGGAGTATTGTAAGGATATGTGCTCCATCCACAGTTACTCCTTGGACTAGTGTTGGTGCTGCTGGTGGTGGTGGTGGAAGATCCTTAGCACTAACTCTATCTTGATGATGGACAGTTGGCTCTATGAACTCAGTACTCTCTGTTGTCGATCTCTCGGGTTCAGGAGTTGTATATGGGTTAGCTACCCTTTTCCCCTTACGGTTCGTACTACGCTTTGTATAAACCATTGCAAACTAAAAGAAAGAAATTGACATGGTTAGAATGTAGTTGCAAACATATCGAAGAAATCACGGACGAAATCAAGCATGATGCAAATAAGAGACAAGAGGATCCTAAGATAAAATAGACTCATAGCGTTAGAAACCTATTTGTGGATGATATAACCTCCTAACTTCAACTCTATTCGCAGGCTCGTAGTAGTACGGCTAACTTAAGTACTTCCACGAGTTCACAATCTTTTACGAAATTGGACCTGTATGGGCCACCATAGCTGATGTCGATCCATTCAAAAGGATCGAAGTCTACTATGCTGACGGTATCTCTACCAGTTAGCCCTCTAGGAGGAACAAGATGCTGACGTCGATGATGAGTCAGAAACAAAGGTGACCTCTGATGAACCTACGAGGGTTCGTCTCAAATGACATGCTCGCTAAACATCAGCTCATCTGGTGGTCAAGCTCCCGAAGAGGACTCAAGAGCCTGTCATGGCCAAGCTCCGTAGAAAGCCACAAGAGCCACTTGTGGTCAAAGTCCCATGGAGATCCCCACGGGCGTTACCAAGAGAGAACCGGTCGACTGCAGGGTCCCATGCACCCCTAATTGTCAAACTACGGGGAAAGGCTCCAGAACCTCCACTTATAGCACTTGTAGATAATGAGCCAGCTGAATGTATAGTAGCTCATATTGATGTACTGTCACTAGATGATATAATCCCCAGTGACCAAATTCTTTATTTTATCAATAAAGGGTTGTCTTTGAATTATTATAATATTACACATTGGAAAATCATGTACACCCTAGATAGAGCTTTAGGCTCGTTGTAAACACAGATAACACCGCCAATATGGTAAATCGGGGCCTTCCAACCCGTGGAGCTTGTTTTGTGGTTCCAGCCAAAAAAAGGATGAGAAGCTCATTATCTTCAGCAGGGTGGAACGTCACCAAAAACTTACCCCAATCGAACCGGAGCCTGACAATGGCAAGATGCAAATTTACCATTCCACTCCTCAAGCGAAACAACTCATCCAAAAGATGGGTTATGACTTGAACAGCGGCAAAGGCTTAAACTACGGTGAAGGTCAACGCCTGCATGTACGTCTTCCTGCTCCGAAAGGGAAGCCTCAAGATTATTATAATGGCACTCGCCGTGGACTAGGATATGTTACGCCTCCAGCTACCCCGGGGAGTTCGGAAGCCGAAGTCGGACTGCACTCTCACTCGTCAGAATCCTCTACTTGGGACTCCGATATTGTAATCGGCCAAGTCTTTAGGAAGATATTGTTTGTCAATATGACTTTCACATATCATTCAGCAGAGCTGGACGAAGACCAGACGCCAAAATTCTTCGAGGAAGAACAATAGGCTCAACGCCTAGGATCTCAGTAGGAATGGCATTTTGAACAACAAAAATTTCCCACCGAAGATGAAGTCATACAAATTGACTTAGGTAATAAATCTTCACCCAAACATACTTTATAAATAAAAATTTATCAGAAGAAGATCGTGAATCTTTGGTACAACTTATCCAAGATTACATCGACGTCTTCACCAAGAACTATAAAGATATGTCAGAATTAGACCCACAAGTCACAATACACAAACTCAATATCCGGCCTGATGCTAAGCCTATCAAATAGTAGCAGTGGCGCTTCCGCCCTAATGGCATGGATGCCATCAAAACTGGGGTAAATAAACTCACCACCAGCGGTTTTATTAGCGAGGAACCACACCCAAATTGGGTAGCCAATGTCATTCCGTTGCTAAAAAGAACAAGAAGTTTGGGTCAGCATAGACTTCAGAGATCTCAACTCGGCTTGTCCGAAAGACAAATTTTGCCTCCTGATCACAGACGTGATGATTAACAATACCTGTGGCTTCGAATGTATGTCTATAACACCCACTTTTCTAAAATGAGGGTAATTTTAAACTTTTGTAAAATTGATTATTAAATAATAGGATTTAACTTATGTTAATAATTTTTGGTGAACTTTAATTAATTAAATACTATTTAAATTGGTGTATTATGATTTTGGTGGTTTGCTAGTGTAACCCTAGAGACTACTTAACCTAGAGACTAACCATGGCCATGGGGACCTAACCGTGTGATTAGAATGACTAACTACCACTTTTTAGGTTAAGGGTATTTTGGTCATTTTTGACTTTTAGTGAAAAAAAATTTGATTAATTAATTTTATGCTAATCTCTATTATTAAGCCTTAACCTAGAAATGACCTAACCTAGATATGATCACGAGACTAGATATTCCATTAAAACCTTCTCATTAGTGTCAAGATTTGTAATATCTAGATATTAACTTTCGCTAGATATTTACTTAAGATATTTAGCTTGAAACCTAAATTACATGGGCCTTCACCTAGAAAGCCTTGAATTGAACTTATAGAAGCCCTTCTAGCATAAATATCTACTCCAAACCCTAGCCTAGCACTCTATGGCCTGCCAAGGAGTCCCCCTATATAATACAACACTTAATCAATTTTGCCTCTCCTTCATTCCTACATCAAACCCTAATTTTGTTCTTCTCCAAATTTCACCCCTTGCTCAAATCAACCCCAAAGTGATCCAAATCAATTGCATCACCCTTCCCTACAGTAGAGAAGACTATTGGAGGTTAGCTAGCAAGGTTTGGAGGCATTGGGACCATAGCAAGTTGAGGAAAGCATCATTCTAGGCTCTTTACATTGAGATTCCAAGTCTCAATAGGTAAACTCACTAAAACCCTAATTTTTATTCATAGATGCATACATCTAGGTATTATACCCTTGTAGACCAAGTTTGGTAGGAATTGGTGTCCTTTTGATACGTATATCGGAGGCGTGTCGGAGTATTGTTCAAACTGTTCAATAAAATGCCACATAGAAAATTATTTTAGTAAATTTCAAAACTAATTACATGTATGTGTAGCCCTAGATAAGTAGGTTAATATTATGTAACTCTAAGTTGATTATGTTTAGGTTTTTGTATCAAAAATGGACATGGGGACACGTGCTGGACACTGCACAGGGGAATACTGTACTTCTCTGCTGCTGTCATATCCGTTCTCGTCGTACACACCAAGTGGACACACGCCACTTGGTGGACACCTTGGGACAGTGACTGACAGGTCATACCCCAAGTCTCACACGACTTCGTGTCATATCGGACACGTATTTCGACTCACACTTGTTATACACACATGTACACATGCACACAGACATTCACTGACACGGGCTTCGTGTCATACCCTGACACGACTTGGACATGTGTCAGGGAGATGTATACCTAGCCCTAGACCCCGCCTATCACTGTACACAAGCACGAGGCCTCACGTGCACTGGATCGAGTTCAAATGGACTCGACCTGGCCGCACGAGGCCTGTTTTTTTACTGTTTTCTGATACTTCTCAATTATCATGTTTGGACACTTCGTGTCCAGTTCCTGGACACATGGACACGATTTAGGCTATAGGACACGTTTCCCTAGACCTAGGCTATCATCTGACAAGACCACGAGACCTATTAGTTGGACACGCTGTGTCCTAGACTAATCGACACGCGTACATAATATTGTGTGCACACACTGGTTTTCTGACACCAATTGACACTTTGGTTTGACACCTCTGGACACAGCCTTGGACACTTCGTGGACACCTTAGTCGACATATGCTAGACACATGTCTGTTACCATGCTGTCACACACACATTCATATTTACATTACTTGTTGACACATTCACATGACACTTGAACACTACAATCTGAACATACCTGGACATCCACATTACCTTGCATTCACACATTGACCCTTGTATATTGGATTACCTATTAGCATGCATGCATTAGAGATATATGTCATGTTCACACCTTCATTGCATATCCTTACATCCTAGGACAATCACCTGGACACTTTGAGCAGTCGAGCCTCATCTTATTATTGCCTTGATTATGTTCATTGGATTGGGGTGTCTTTAGTTCAGATATAACATATGTGAAGTACAGGAGAGTGCTTCATGTCATGCATTCCTAATATCCTGTACATCCTAATACATGTACACCTTGTTAGGTTCATATTCATGCTATCCCCATATTGACAGGAGCCTTATTTACTGCATATGGGTCCTGTGTAGTTAAGTATCATGGATTTTCCATTTGCCCTGTATCAGTCTGACTCCACTATACCAGTTTCTTTGGCTATGTGCATGGGATCATATATCAGTGAGATAGGGAGAGGATTGGTGTATGTGTGTGTCTAGTAGAGAGGAGTAGGCAGGGATGAAGACAGTAGCAGAGGTGATTAGAGGGGATTTCATTGAGAGAGGGGTCAGAATATAGAGTATTTTTAGCTAAGGACTTGGGATTGGACATGTAGGTATCTCTAATACAAGTGATATGGGCTAGAGAGGAATAGCAGTTGTGCACCTCTGGATGCACAAACAGGTGGTAGTGTGGGCAGCCAGGTTAGAGTGGAAAGGTAGTAGCTTGATAAGGTTTGGTTGGTAGCCAAGGTATGGTTAGGGTATTTTATATCAATAATACATGCTAAGTATTAGTTATTATAGGTTTTGGTACTAGGTTCAGTATTACCTTGAGATAAGCCAAGGTACCCATATAGAAGCATTAGCCATAAGGATTGAGTATAGTAACATATACACACACACCCTTAGCCCCTTGGCTTAACCATATCCCTCTACCACAGATCACTATACATACATGCCTCATTGCTTGTACACACTATACACACACACAAACATGTGTATATTTACCCCCTTTCCTATTTATATTTGTAGGTATGTATGTAAATATCACATATGTTTATGTATGTAATGTATATAGTTTGTAGATATGGGTAAGTGTATATGTGACATATATGCCTATAGGCTATGTATACCTTGGTATCCTAAGGTAACCTAGTATAGTGAGGTAACATATAGAATGACCTAGAAATTGACCCTATAGGCCTAAAGTGACTTGTAGACTAGTGTTGACTAAACCCTAGACTAGTTGACTAGAGTTGACCTAGTTTGACTAGATTGTTGACCAGAGTTGACCAAGAGTTGACTTTGACCTAGATTGACTTAGAATCATATAGAATGCATTATAAACTTCAAAGATTTCCTTCTTGTATATATCATAACCTGTGTGCGCTATCTAGGACTCATACACCTCAGTTCGAACATCTATTTTCATAGTCACTCATTATCTCAGGCGAGTACATGCTCTGATCATTTTCATACTTGCTAGAACTTATATTCATGCTTTAGATAAATTACTTGATGTTGTCATGATTGTTATCACGGACCAGTACCCTATGGATCTTGTCTTGCGATGTTATCTCCTTTGGGTACATCAAATACATATTGTCATGTATTTTTATGAACATATTGTATTTCTTGTACACCCCTATTCATGTATACTCTTATGCAATCTTGTACTCTCATGATCACTTGAGCCCATGGATAAACTATTATACAGGTAACGTAACTTGACTGGATCCTTGTGTATTGATTGGAGAGGGTGAGTAGTGTTGGCCCATTGGTCATGGTCAAACCTGATTTTGATAATTGATCAAACTCTGTCTCGATATACAAAGCTATTCAGATGTTTACTCAAGACGTTTTGGACACTTGGACACTAATCAATATTGGATATCTATTCAGTTCAAGACCGAAGCTATGTTTGCCACTCGAGTATGTATTTCTTTATGTAATATAATTTTTACTTTTATTGAGTCTAGGAATATATTGTATACCGAGTCGTACTAGCAAATAGGCTATCCAAAATCGTTTTCAAAAATGACCTATTTTGAAAAACATCTCTTATTTACAAAAGCTTTTGAAGTATTTTAAAAAAACCCAAAAATTATTTTTAAAATATTCCTTACCAACCCTGACAGAACTCGGCCCGAGTTTGGCCAGATTTCGGTTAGTGAACGTTATATGAACGTTATATGAACGTTGGATTTTTGAACTTGGTCTCCCTTCAGTTGCAGATTGTTACATAGAGTTCTGTCTGAATTCTGCCAGAGTTCTGCCTTTGGAAAAACTATAACTAGAGAGGAATTCTGATCATTTCAAATCACTCATTCACTTTCATCTCTTCTCTTCTAAGCTTACATTTCTTTCAAAGAGTTCTAAAAAGCTTTTATTTTTAAATCTCAAGCCAGTTAGAATTCTCTAGTCAATTTGGCGGTACGGTGCGGTCTAAAAGATTTCAGAGAAATTGTAATCAGAGGCTTGATTGAAGAAAGACTCTTCAAAATTGAAGTTGGTCGAGTTCTTCGTATCAAAGCTCGCGTCGATAGAAGTTGCAAGGACTTCGTATGAAAACTAGCAGGATTTTCCAATAGTGGATTCAACTGGAAGCTAGAGTTCTTCCGACTGGACTAGTCCTCATAAGAGAGAAACCAGTATACAACGTTGTGTTTGCGTTTGCCTTCTGATCTCTTTTCTTTACAGTTATTACTTCATGATTATCGATATTATTTTTGTGATCTAACTGCTAACAAGTTTTTATTTAGCAATATTCTGCTGCCTACTCTATTCACCCCCCTCTAGAGTATTCTACTTTACGATTTCGTTCCTACAATTGGTATTAAAGCGGGTTATACAGGTAAAGCAAGGTAAAATTGAAGTTATATTTAATTGTTTTATAGATCACAGTATTACACATGGCAACTGTGAAATTCACAAGTAAGGCCAAGCCACAAATAGACCTCCACTGTTTGACGTTACAAACTATACTTATTGGAAAATACGGATGAGTTTCTTCTTAAAATCTCTTGATTTTGACTTATGGTCTATAGTTATTGATGGCTAAAAAAGCCTCCTCGTATTACTGTTGAGGGAGTTCACTACTAAAATTCGCCCAATTGGCGACATATATTTAGCGACGTTCGATTAACGTCACTAAATTGTGTACATTAGCGACGTTTAGACAAAACGTCGCTAATAGTCGCTATTAGCGACGAACTAAGCGACGTAACAATGATGTATATTAATCACATGATCCAGTCGTCGCTCGGACTTCGCTAATAGCGACTAACTTAGCGACGTTAGTGATAGCGTAGCTAAATTCTAATATATCTCCCCCACCGATTCATTTCCCCTATTTTTCTCTTTTACTCTCTCTCCTCCCCCCTCCGGCGCTCTCGCTCTCTCCGGCGGCGACTCTCACTCTCTCCGACGACTCTCCTCCCTCTTCGGTACGTGACTCTCCTCCTCCCTCCCTCTCTCTGTCTGTTTTGGTTGTTGTGGTTTGAGGGGTACGGATGGCTTGGGGGGAGGTGCAGGGGGATGTGGGTGTTTGGGGGGGAGTGGGGGGTGGCTGGGGGTGGGGCAGGGGGCATGAGGGCGACTGAGGGAGGGGAGCTAGCGTTAGGGTTCGGGTTAGGGTCCATTTTCTCCCATTTTACTCTCTCACTCTCTCTTCTCCCCCCTCCGGCGCTCTCACACTCTCCGGAGCTCTCACTCTCTCTGGAGACTCTCCTCCCTCTCCGGTACGTAGTACTCTTTCCCTCCCTCTCTCTCTGTCTCTCTCTCTCTCTCTTTTCGGCTGTTTTAGTTGTTGGTGGTTGGGGGGTGTGCGTGGCTCATGGGGAGGGGCAGGAGGGATGCGGGTGGTTCGGGGGTGAGTGGGGGATGGCTGGAGGGGTGGGGCAGGGGGGACGAGGGCGGCTGGGGGAGGGGAGCTAGGGGTAGGGTTCGGGTTAGGGGTAGGTATGTGTGGGCGGCTGGAGGAGGGGAGCATGGGGGGTGGAGGCGGCTGGGGGAGGGGAGCAGGAGGGTAGTGGAGGGTTAGGGTTCGGGTTAGGGGTGGTGTGGGGGGGGCTTAGTAATAATTATTTGTTTTCCGACACCAAAAAATATGATACTCCGATTCGAACGCACCGATAGTGTCGATATTTGTAACAAGTAGTTTTTTTGGTTGGTTAATTGGTAACATAGTGATCGGGACATATAGTCCCTGCAGCCATTCGATTGGCGAGACAGAAACTATGGTACGACATGGTGATCAGGATATAGTCCCTGCAGCCATTCGACTGGCGAGGCAGAAACTATGTAGCCGTAGATAAAGTTGACTGCCCTCCGACCCTCATCCCTCGGCAATGATGTTATGACAACCTATCACTATATCTTATATAGTAGTAGATTATGTCTTAGTATTACATTATGTGAGTTCATCTTGATTCTGTTACATTCTTCAGATACTAGATACGATAAGAACATATACTACACCATATGTATAGAACATAGATGATTCACACTAATGTATGCTAGAATGAATTTTGGGTTGTGTTCTGAGCCATCCGTTCTCACACTTGGCAAAAAATCGAATTTTTTATACTTTATCCGCTTTCGAAAATGTACTCAAATTACATGATGGCTCCTTTAGTTAGCTTGCTTGTGTTACAATTATATTATTTGTGAATATCGATCATACCAGATGGCACCCATGACCCGAGGAGCGGCACGTCGTTTGAGGGAAACAGTGGATGCTGAGGTGGCTCCTCCTACTGTTAAAGAGGAAGTGGCATCGGTAGCTAGTGAGACTGGGAGTTCTATTCATCAAGCACCGGTAGCTAGTAAGACCGGGAGTTCTATTCATGCAGCACTTGCAAGGGACTACATCTCTCCTGCCGCCGTCGATCCCACTTATTCGAGGTGGTTGCGTGGTCGTATCACTGAGCGTTCGCGTGAGCTGCGTGGTTCTCATTAGCTATTAGTACTTATTTGTATTGGACTATTTGTATTGGGTTGTTTTTGTATTAGACTATTTGTATTGGACTACATATATGAATTAGTACTGTATTAATCTCTGGATTGTATTGGACTACGACATGGTGATCAGGACATAGTCCCTGTAGCCATTCGACTGGCGAGGCAGAAACTATGCTCTGAGAGATCCATCTGAGTAGGACGTATACTCTGAGAGATCACCTTTATAAGAATGATATCAGTAGTGGGATTGAGTGTTGGAGGAGATATTATCAGAGTATACGTCATACTCAGATGGGTCTCTCACCGTTACTATTTTTTTCTGACATCATGGTGGATGTGCTCCGTCAACAGATTCTTGCTATGAGCCAAAACTTTGACCCAGAGCTCAAGTGGACATCCTTCGTATAGAGCTCAAGCGATAGGTTCCTGACAGTATGGTGGTCTCCTTTGTCAAAGGATTCTTGCTCGTCCCACAATTGGTTGTGGGACGAGCAAGAATCCTTTGACAAAGGAGACCGCCATGCTATCAGGAACCTCTCGTTCGAGCTCTACACGAAGGATGTCCACTTGAGCTCCGGAACAAAGTTTTGGCTCAGAGCAAGAATCTGTTGACGGAGCACATCCACCATGCTGTCAAAAAAAATAGTAACGGTGAGAGACCCATCTGAGTAGGACGTATACTCTGATTATATCTTCTCTAACACTCAATCCCACTACTGATATCATTCTTGTCAAGGTGATCTCTCAGAGTATACGTCCTACTCAGATGGATCTCTCAGAGTATCCTCTCTGGTTGGTTGTCGAGTGCTACTTAGTTAAAGTTCAAGTGCTACTTAGTTGTGTCTCTCTCTCTATCTGTCTCGCTATCAATGCTATTATGTTGTTCCCCCTCACATCTGACAGTTCTTTCATTTATTTGTCAATTACTGTATTTCAGTTTTAGTTAGTTTTATGTGATTCTCTGATACTTCTCTTATTTATTTTATATTTTGGCTCCAGCTCCAGCTCCATTTACATTAATCTACGGTACGACATGGTGATCAGGACATAGTCCCTGTAGCCATTCGACTGGCGAGGCAGAAACTATGTAGCCGTAGATAAAGTTGACTGTCCTTCGACCCTGATCCCTCGACAATGATGATACGACAACCTATCACTATATCTTATATAGTAGTAGATGATGTTTTAGTATTACATTATGTGAGTTCATCTTGATTCTGTTATATTCTTCAGATACTAGATTCGATAAGAACGTATACTACACCATATGTACAGAACATAGATGATTCATACTAATGTATGCTAGAATAAATTTTGGGTTGTGTTCTGAGCCATCCATTCTCACACTTAAAACATATATGAATAAGAACTGTGTGTCAATCTTTGTTTTTGTATTTTTGGCGAACCCAGGGATTGGATTCTGTATTTTGTATTTTGGATTCTGTATTTTGGCTCCAGCTCTATTTACATAAATCTACGGTACGACATGGTGATCAGGACATAGTCCCTGCAGCCATTCGACTGGCGAGGCAGAAACTATGTAGCCGTAGATAAAGTTGACTGTCCTTCGACCCTCATCCCTCGACAATGATGATACGATAACCTATCACTATATCTTATATAGTAGTAGATGATGTTTTAGTATTACATTATATGAGTTCATCTTGATTCTGTTGCATTCTTCAGATACTAGATTCGATAAGAACGTATACTACACCATATGTACAGAACATAGATGATTCACACTAATGTATGCTAGAATGAATTTTGGGTTGTGCTCTGAGCCATCCGTTCTCACACTTAGTGAAAAATTGAATTTTTGTATTTTATCTGACGCACAAATACCGCTCGAGTGAGCCAAAGGCATGCAGCCACTTTCCTCCTCTATTCTCCCTCTTCCTCTCTCATGCTATTAACGTCACAACTTTTCCAGTGTTGCTCCCTCTAATGATGATGAACAAAAAAATCAAAGACCCCCCTCTCCTTTCTCACTCTTCACAGTTCTCACAATAGGAAGGATCAGTGTTTTCTAGTTCTCTTTCATCCATCCATTCCTCCGTTCTGATCAAGCCTCCACATATGATATCCAGCTCAAGTATAGAGGCGGGGGAGAAGAAGTGGACAGGAAGAGGAGGGGGAAGCAGCACAGCCGGCGGCAAGACCTGGAGGAAGTACATAGGTTTTCTTCAACATCCGTAGGAGAACTATAAGGATATATCTTTTCACAACATGTCATCTTGTCAAAGACCCTTAATATGAATATCATGTTACCCGCGGTGTCGGAAGACTAACATGTCATAATTTTCATAAGCCGTGTGCTTTGACATAATCCTCCTAACTCTTTCCTCCTATGTAGTAATCTTGTACTTCATAAAGAAATGCAAGATTACTACATAGGAGGAAAGAGTTGGGAGGATTATGTCAAAACACACGGCTTAGAAAATTATGACATGTTAGTCTTCCGATACCGTGGTAACATGGTTGTCACATTAAGGGTCTTTTACAAGGTGACAAGTTATGAAAATATATCCTTATAGTTCTCCTACGGATGTTGAAGAAAGCCTATGTACTTCCTCAGGTCATGCCGCCGGCTGTGCTGCTTCCCCCTCCTCTTCCTGCCCACTTCTTCTCCCCCGCCTCTACACTTGAGCTGGATATCATATGTGGAGGCTTGATCAGAACGGAGGAATGGATGGATGGAAGAGAACTAGAAAATACTGATCCTTCCTCTTGTGAGAAATGTGAAGAGTAAGAAAGGAGAGGGGGGTCTTTGATTTTGTGTTCATCATCATTAGAGGGAGCAACACTGGAAAAGTTGTGAAGTTGATAGCATGAGAGAAGGAGAGGGAGAATGGAGGGAGGAAAGTGGCTGCATGCCTTTGGCTCACTCGAGCGGTATTTGTGCGTCATCTGGTGGCTCTCCTCCAGCTCCGGCTCCAGCACCGTATCCAGCTCCAACTCCAGGCGATCAGTAGTTTCGTTTTTTGCATTTTTGGACTGTACTATATTTTTGACTTTGTACGTATTTAGGGATATTCAGTTTTTTTGTGAGGATACTGAGTTTGTACGTATTTACGGATATTGATTTGGTTTGTTGAGGATATTATATATTGACATTGTTCCATACGGATAGTATTTTAGTATTTTTTTTAATATTTTTTGTATATTCTGGAATGTATTGTGCGTACCGGTGTTGAGTGTTCCACCGAGGGGGTCCACGAACCCAGGGATTAGATTTTGTATTTTGTATTCTGTATTTTGGCTCAGGCTCCAGCTCCATTTACATTAATCTACGATACGACATGGTGATCAGGACATAGTCCCTGCAGCCATTCGACTGGCGAGGCAGAAACTACGTAGCCGTAGATAAAGGTGACTGTCCTCCAACCCTCATCCCTCGGCAATGATGATACGACAACCTATCACTATATCTTATATAGTAGTAGATGATGTCTTAGTATTACATTATGTGAGTTCACCTTGATTCTGTTACATTCTTCAGATACTAGATACGATAAGAACATATACTACACCATATGTACTGAACATAATGATCCACACCAATGTATGCTAGAATGAATTTTGGGTTGTGTTCTGAGCCATCCGTTCTCACACTTAAGTACTGTGAGAGCGCCGGAGAGAGTGAGAGCGCCGGAGGGGGGGAGGAGAGAGAGTGAGAGAGTAAAATGGGGGAAAATAAATTGGTGGGGGAATATAATTAGAATTTAGCGACATTCATACTAATGTCGCTAAATTAGTCGCTATTAGCAACGTCATAGCAACGTTTCGCGACATATAGTGCCGATATTTGTAACAAGTAGTTTTGTTGGTTGGTTAATTGGTAACATGGTGATCGGGACATATAATCCCTGCAGCCATTCGACTGGCGAGGCAGAAACTATGGTACGACATGGTGATCAGGACATAGTCCCTGCAGCCATTCGACTGGCGAGGCAGAAACTATGTAGCCGTAGATAAAGTTGACTATCCTCCGACCCTCATCCCTCGGCAATGATGATACGACAACCTATCACTATATCTTATATAGTAGTAGATGATATTTTAGTATTACATTATGTGAGTTCATCTTGATTCTGTTACATTCTTTAGATACTAGATACTAGATTCGATAAGAACGTATACTACATCATATGTACAGAACATAGACGATTCACACTAATGTAAGCTAGAATGAATTTTGGGTTGTGTTCTGAGCCATCCGTTCTCACACTTAAAACACATATGAATTAGAACTGTGTGTCAATCTTTGTTTTTGTATTTTCGGCGAACCCAGGGATTAGATTCTGTATTTTGTATTTTGACTTTGTTCGTATTTAGGGATATTCAGTTTTTTCGTTGAGGATACTGAGTTTGTACGTATTTGCGAATATTGATTCGGTTTGTTGAGGATATTATATATTGACATTGTTCGTTGCGGATAGTATTTTTTCTTTATATTTTTTTATATTCTGAAATATATTGTGCGTGCCGGTATTGAGTGTTCCACCGAGGGGGTCGGCGAACCCAGGGATTGGATTCTGTATTTTATTCTTTATTGGCTCAGGCTCCAGCACCATTTGCATTCTGGAACCTATTTTATTTATATATTTTTAACTTAGCGACGTCACCATTAGTCGCTAAATATTAGCAACGTTAATAAATGTCGCTAAATGCTGACGTGGCAACACGTGGCACCATAATCTGATGTCAGCTCATCGTCGCCAAAACGTCGCAACAGTGTCGCCAAACGGCAACAACACAATAACGTCGCCGTTTACGTCGCTAATTAGCGTCAACCAATAAACGTCGCAAATAACGTCGCTAATTAGCGACGTTAATAACGTCGCCAAATAACGTCGCCCTAGCGACGTTTTGCGACATTTTCTTGTTTAGCGACACATTTTTTTCGTCGTTCCTGAAACGTCGCTAAATTGATTTAGCGACGTTTTAACCGAGGTTAGCGACATTTTTAACCGTCGCTAATCTGACAAATTTTTGTAGTGGTTTTAGTTGATAAACCCTATGATAAATATACTGAGAATGAAAAGAAAAATGTCAGTCTTGACGCGCGTGCTATTAACGTTTTATTTTGTGCTTTAGACAGAACTGAGTTTAACAGGGTGTCGACTTGCACAACATCGAATGAAGTGTGAAAACTTCTCGAAGTAACCCACAAAGGAACAACACAAGTCAAGGAGTCAAAGATCAGCAGACTTACTCAAGAGTATGATGCGTTCAAGATGAAGCCAAATAAATCCGTCACTCAGATGTTTATGAGATTCCTGGATATTGTAAATCCTTTATCTTCATTAGGCAAGAAATACAGTAACCATGAGAAGATTTGCAAACTTCTACGAGCTCTCACGAAGAACTGGATTCCAAAGGCTACAACAATCATTGAAGAAAATGACATCTCAACAATGTCTCTGGAAACACTCATAGGTAAGCTACTCACTCACGAGTTGTAACGTCAAGACTTTGAAGATGGTACACCAATGGAGAAGTGAGAGAAGTTGATCGCTTTCAAGGCTCAACATAGAAGAACTATCGAAGATGATTCTGACGACAGCGACTCTGACCCTGAAGATCAAGCTCTTCTGGTAAGAAAATTCAAGAAGTTCATGAGATTCAACAGAAGAACAAAAGGCAGCAACAGCAACAACAACGAGGAAGATCTTATTTACTGCGGATGTAAGAAGAAAGGACATATGAAGAAAGATTATCCAACAGAATCATCATCAACAAGAAAAAGCAAATATGACAAAGGCTACCTGAAGAGATCTACATCAAGAAAGTACACCAATACAAGCATATGGCATAAAAGAAAAGCTAGCGACTCAGAAGACGAACAATCGGATGACGCTGCAAATGTATGCTTGATGGCTTACAATCAGGTGGGACGCCCTTCACATGCTAGAAGCAAATGGATCCTCGATAGTGGTTGCTCACGGCACATGACCGGTGATACATCATCATTTGCAACACTGTCGAAGAAGAATAAAGAAGGATAAGTCTCCTTCGATAATAATTTGATAGGGTACATAATTGGTATCGGTGACATTGGTAAGGCTCTCTATCCTATGATTAAAGATGTCTGTCTAGTTACCAAGTTAAAACATAATATGCTCAGTATAAGCCATTTAGCTGACCACGGTTATGGCATTAACTTTGTCAAAGACAAATGTACTATAGTTGATAGTTCAACAGGTATTACTATCTTTGAAGGTATCAAGGAAGACAACATATATGTTTTCTATCTGTTAGAAGATGCTAACAAAGCAGGTAGATGCTTGATGGCCAAGAGCATTGAGAGTCAACTATGGCATATGAAACAGTCATGCAAACATGGACACAATTTCAAAACTATCCACAAGGAATTTGGTACGCGGCTTACCGGACATATCTTTCAAGAAGGATACGGTATATAGCGAATGTGAAAAGAACAAAGCTACCCGATCCGCCTTTAAGTCCAAGACGCTATAAGTACCACTAGACCTCTACAATTGTTGCATATGGATTTTTTGGACCTAGTAGAATTGCTAGTCTAGGTGGTAAGTTATATGCATTTGTCATTGTAAGTGATTTCTCTAGATACACATGGGTATATTTTCTTGCACGCAAGAACGATGGTTTGTCAGAATTCGTCACCTTTTGCAAGAAAGTACAGAATAAAAAGGTTTTATGATTACTCGTATTCGTAGTGATCATGGCGAAGAATTTGAGAATGTAGAGTTCAAGCAATTCTGTGACACACACGGTTATTTGCATGAGTTTTCCTGTCCTAGGACTCCACAACAAAATAGAGTTGTGGAACGTAAGAACAGGACTCTATCTGAAATGGCTAGAGTAATATTGAACCACTTTAGTCTACCTAAATACTTTTGGGCTGAAGCTGTCAATAAGCGTGCTATATTCTCAATAGGGTTCTGATTTGACCTATATCGAAGAAGACTCCCTATGAATTATGGTTTGATAGAACACCCATTGTTTTATATTTTAAGATATTTGGTTGTAAATGCTTTATTCTTAATACTAAAGACAACCGGAGTAAATTTGATAAAAAGGCCGATGAAGGTATCTTTTTAGGTTATGCTGCAAAGAGCAAAGAGTACAAAATTTTCAATAAGAGAACCATGATCATCGAAGAATCAATCAATGTCAAGTTTGATGAACTAAATCAACATTCAGTCGATGACGATAATGAAGACATAAGTACACCAAGTACAACTACTGCAAAACCTTCACACAAAGATGCAGAACCTTCAAGCAAATCACATACAGAACTAGAAGCCGGAACCAGCAATCCTGAGGATATGCCAAAAGGATGAGATTCTTGGCAAATCATCCAAAGGACTTGGTAATTGGTGAGGCTACCAAGGGTGTAAGTACTCATTCCTCTAATAAAGATATAGCTTCTTGTGTTACTTTTATTTTACAGCTTGAACCCAAAA
>JANAVB010004641.1:0-24242 GCA_029216955.1 Iris pallida | reverse complement strand
CTTCCGAGGATCTACCAAGCTTCCAGCCCAATGGTGACAACTAGACGGAACCCGGGCCAAGAGTGGGTTTTCCTTTTTGTTTCACCCACTTATATGTAAATTTATTTGAGGCGTTTAGCCGATGAGCACCTGTTAGCTCGATGCACATTTACTTACTGTCTGCCTACGGGCTGTAAACATGATTAACAAATCCTAGGGTTGATCATGTATGACTGAACTCTTGCTAGTCCTATCATTTTGTACGACTAGCTTCATGATCATCCAATATGTAATATTTGGGACGCCTTATATATATATTTGATGCTCTAATATCATGTAACTCTGTTAATTGCTTGAAATTGGGACAATAGATTTGACCTTAAGAGACTGCTGGCTTGTAGTAAACCCTCATATCTAGACAGCCGTGACCGTGTAGTTGAGATGTATTCTATTTCAATATACGTAGCTGGCTATGTCTGCCCCCGCTCTCCAGTATTCTGGTTCTGGGGCGTGACATGGTTTAAGTGACCCGTATTGGTGCACTCCTGACATGACCAACCTGACTTGATAGTGGCCCGTCGTGGCGCACTCCTGACAAGCACCCTGACATGATTTATCTTGATAACTTGATAGTGGCCCGTGGCGGCGCACTCCTGACTTGACTAGTAACTTATAACTTGACTCGTATAATCAACTTGACACCGTGGGTGCTCCTGCTTGCTTGCTTGTACAATCCACTTGTCTTGTCTTGCATCATGTCTAGGACGTGACTTCCTGGGTACCACGGCCAGGGACTCACACTAAATTGGATTAGGCTAATTATTAGATCAAACTAGAACATGGAGAATTCCCAGTCACAGGCAATCTCGTTATCTGGGCGCTTTAATGGACTTGTAGCTTGCCGATGAGTAGAGCACATTTCCAGCACACTGTCATGTGTTGCACCCTCTAAGTCACCTAAGGGTACATTTGTCTCCCGGGCAATGTACCCACCTATAACTCTCAACCCGCGGAAGGATAACTGGATAGTCTGCAGGGCTTGGGACTGGGAGTTTCTCACTTGCATCTTGTTAGTAATTAGGCTTGTGATAACCCTAGTTAGTTAAAGTAGTAAGCCGTAGTACTTGCCTGGCCGATTGTGAATGAATGGTGTCCAGCCTTGTCTAAGTCTTGTCTAGCTCCAGTACCTGCTATCTCCTGAGCATGTTTGTTTTATTTATCTTAACGATAAATGAGTAGAGACAGTGAGCTATTCAGGCGAAGGGTTACAACCCCGGTCCTTGTCTGGTTTAAGGATTGTAACCTGGTCCCGGAATGGTTTCGCGTCCCTAGTCTTTTATCGCCCTGTGTACCTTACTACTTGTACTTTCTTTTATTTATGTTCTGATATGCTGGCTTTTGTTCTTATTTGTGGCCTCCTTTGTGGCACTTGCTCTTTCTGGGGTTTGACCCAGCTGGTTTTGTGTGGCCAGATTTCGGAGCAGCTTCCGAGGATCTACCAAGCTTCCAGCCCAATGGTGACAACTAGACGGAACCCGGGCCAAGAGTGGGTTTTCCTTTTTGTTTCACCCACTTATATGTAAATTTATTCTTTTGAGGCGTTTAGCCGACGAGCACCTGTTAGCTCGATGCACATTTACTTACTGTCTGCCTACGGGCTGTAAACATGATTAACAAATCCTAGGGTTGATCATGTATGACTGAACTCTTGCTAGTCCTATCATTTTGTACGACTAGCTTCATGATCATCCAATATGTAATATTTGGGACGCCTTATATATATATTTGATGCTCTAATATCTTGTAACTCTGTTAATTGCTTGAAATTGGGACAATAGGCTTGACCTTAAGAGACTGCTGGCTTGTAGTAAACCCTCATATCTAGACAGCCGTGACCGTATAGTTGAGATGTATTCTATTTCAATATACGTAGCTGGCTATGTCTGCCCCCGCTCTCCAGTATTCTGGTTCTGGGGCGTGACAGCTACTCACGCTGAAAGGGCCCCGACTAACAAAAGCTAAAGGAGTCTAAGATGACTCTGAGAGCCACTGGCCAATCACACGTAGTATTGCACTTGGTACAAAAATAATAACAATTGACAGGGAAGAACATGGTTAGTCTCTTAATGCACGACACGGTCCGCCGGGTGAGTTCCAACGTAAATTTCATTATTCTTGTCATATGCTTGTCTGAAATTTATTAGGATGGTTAGAAACATTCATAAACTAAGTCATATAAACTCTTCAACCAAATGAGAGCTTAGAACTTAAATAGCCACGCAATAGTACAAGGTGTAATGTACTGGTCATCGCTCTCCACGCAGGTACCCCAAACCAGGAAGGGCGTGCCACTTAAAGCTCAAGGCGGCATGAATACTTTTGAAGCCTCGTTCGTGAGTTGAAGGCTTGTTTTTGAAAATCCTTTTGAAGACCCTCCACTCAGTCCAAAAGAAAGAAAAGATGACGACTCGACTTCCCTCAATAGCAGGTGGAAGTGTTACGTTTTGCTTGTAAAAAGGGATGTAATGTATGGAACGACTATCTCATCAGTGTCCATTTTATAAGTTGAGTCATGTTGTAAGCCCGCGCGACACTGATTGTAAAGGAGTCATATCATGAAGTTTTATTATCAATAAAAAGTTTACTTCTATTTCAAATGTGTCAAAAAATTCCTCTGCGTACTCTAACTTGATGTGTTCGGATAACCTTATGAATGTGCCTTGTGCGATCGCAACTTAGGTTCGCACAGCATCACGTCCGGGGGACGACTATCGATTCTACGAATCGGGGCATGACAGTCTATACTTACCTTACGTCGTTCCACTGTTTCAGCATGCCAACGAATCAATCATAAACTCATGAATTTGTGTCAATGACTCAAAAAATGACTCCTGAACTCGTGCCAAAGCACGTATTTCTGCTATAGCCAAATCTTATGCTCCTTATTCGTGTTGTATATCATGTATGCATTTCTTAACTCATTTGTGCCGTGCATACACTACTTGACTCAATTTAAGGCATGTACGCAGATCACAGCTATCAAGCGACTCAAACTATATGACAGGGACAATAGCATGGCAAGTTATCCCCGGACCATATGTATAAGATGGTACGTTCATCCAAATGAGGCGCGATCTTGCTGAATTTTTCGAAATACCCGTTATACGATACATCCCTCGGGTCAGGTCGCACACCATCCGAGGGATTCCGCAAGCATAGTCCCTCCTAAGACAAACCAATTTCGGTGCCCCAACGATCGTTCGAGGAACTCAAAACCTTATGCATAAGTTGTCCAATGATTATGCAATACTCGACTCAATTTACTATCCAACACAGTCTTTACTCTTTCCAGCGTTACCAACTTTTATGTACTACGTTGGTGACTCGAAACGAGGGACCGTCTCGGCGACAAACGTCCGCATTAACTTTCCATATTAACTTTGAAATCCAGGAACAACTAATACACAGCCTTCCTACTTATAATTGAACTAACCGTGTTCTGCTCCATAAATCAATCGTGTTCCATGCAGCACTACCAACCCAGTCATACCTTATATAATGAGTCTTGAGACCGTACAAACATGTGGCAATAACAAATAAGCCGTGGAACCTTGGTATGAATAGCATTACTCTAATCTAAAACTGTTGTAACCATTTTTTATCTTTTTTCTTTTCGTGTCATGTTTTTCTTTCAATAAAAATTATACACACAATACGTATGCCTGAACACCCGGGGCGTAGCCACCTGGTGCTGAGGAGCCGCGATTGATTGTGCCCTATGAATTATGGTTCTTTTATCGTGAATGTCTATTTTTTGGATCAAAGAACCAACTTTTGTATGTTTAATCGAAGTAATTCTAATTAACTACATCGACGAGATACACAAGTAGAAGACTAAATCCAGGAGTACGATGGATTGGCATTAACGACACTAAGAAGATCTCGACACAACGTTCCTAGTTATCACCATGAAAGATCATTATGATTTCTTTCTTCCTCAAAGGAAAACTTCCACCTCCAGCTTCCTAAATAAACATGACAAAGGTTTTGGTTTAACTTTTATCCTTTGTTTGTATGAGATATCATTGTTTATATATATATATATATATATATATATATATATATTATATAATATATATATATATATAATCTGCGAGCCCCCGCCTCCGGGCTCCGCGCCGGGGGGACGAGGCTCCTCGAGCCGTGCGCCCCCCTTGGGCAGGGTGTACACCTAGGGCCCCGCGCCCATTCCCCCCTATTCTCGGGATGCGCACCTGGTCAAACCCCGCACATGCTGCGGTTTTGAATTTTCAAAGTTTTTGAAATTTTGATTTTCAAAAATTTCAAAATGATGGTTTTTCGGAATTTTGGTTCCTCAAAATCCGAAAAATCCTTAACTTAGTATTTCTACATGTTGTTTTAATTTCCTTGCTAATCAGGGCTTTTTTGTGTTTTCCAGCCCTGCACCTGTATAGCTCTTCATGAGCTCATCTTCGTTTTCAATAAATCGTTATATAAATAATATATATATATATAATAATATATATATAATATATATATATATATATAATCTACGTCGAGCTTGACCTAGCATCAGAACCGCCAACGGAGATTCAGATCGACCTGGGAGGCAGAGCGCATTCACAGGCGTTAGTGTATGATAACAACATTATTTTCTGTCGACATTGCCAGATGAGAGGTCACCTTACCAAGTTCTGCTATAAAGCCCGCCCAGAGCTCAGGAAGCCAGCTCTCCGTAAAACCCGCCCCACCAGGTCGGCTCAAACCGGCTCACCCCCCACCCCTCACCGCCCCAGCTCTACCTCCGCCCACATCGCTGTCAGCCCTTCCCACACCGATCCCGGCATAGCCCGCATGCCACTCCCAGACATCCAGGCCATAGTCCCCTACGTCCCGAAGAACATCCTTCTCCACAACTCGTTCCGCGCCTTATCGTTCGACGAAGCAGACCACACCCCGACATCAGATCTCGTCAAATCAGGCATCAGCCCCGAGGCAGGTGCAATATTGGAGACAGAGCACCCTGACACCACCCAACCACCACCCTCTCAAGAAAAGGTACTGAAGGCTATCACAGGAAGTTCCTCCACTGATTTCATGGCGATCCTCGGCTCGGACGCCGTTGCAAGATACCAGCAAGCTGAAGAAGCAGGATTTCTAGACCTTACCAACCCCCTTTGCGTCCTGCACGAAACAGAAACAGAGACAGAAGACACAATCCAGACGGATAGCCACGAGCTCAACACCCAAACACAGGACGAGGAAACCGATGCCTTCTCAGCAGAAATCACGACAGTCCCCAAAAAACCCCAAACAAAAAAGAGGAAAAAAAGCCAAAAAACGACGGCTATGACCACAAGATCTGTTGTAAAAGCTACACAACCACCCCTCTCCACCACCTCCAGATGCTTAACATCCTCACTTGGAATGTTCGTAGGATCGTTAACAAATCCACCATGAACAGAATCATTAGTCTGAAGAAACTCCACCGGATCGACTTACTGATCATCATAGAACCTAAAATCCCTAAAAAGAAAATCAAAGCGTATCAGCTCCAACTCGAATTCCCCTCAGCGATCGCTGGATGCAATGATATCGGGATCTTCTTCTCAGCCAATGTCAAGTTCGACTCCGTCCATGATTCCAGGCAATCCCTTTTCTGCTGGACTGAACATCCCACTCTCCAACACTGCCTTGCTCTCGGCGGTGCTGTTTGCCATAAAATATAAAAGAACAGAACAATTATCGGAGGACTGGACTTTTACTTCACAATACAAACTCACTTGTACAAAGAAAGCCTAGGGACGAAAACCTAGGTACAGCAATCTAAGTACAATTGTTTATTTTAGATTCTGGGGGGTGACGGTAGAGGCTCGAAAAACGACGACATCTGCCTTGCTCCTTGGACAATCGGATATAGCCTTGGCACCGGGGAAAATTTGCTTGGCATTGAAGAAATGCTCTCTTTGCTCTCTCTATGCTTGCTTTTTGTTTCTCCAAGTGCTCTGGTGCTCTTCTCCAAAAAGGTCCTCTTCGCAAGGGAATGACACCTTGCTATTTATAGGAATGGGATACAATCATTAGGGTTTACGATGATTGCCTCCTTGATATATCGGCGGTTAAGGGCCAATTAATCTGGGCCCTTCATTCTGATTGTAGCAAATCTAGGTAATTAATGTAGATTGCATCAAATCTCTGTGGGCAATAAATGTTGATTGTCATGAATATTCATGACTTGTAATGGCCTGCCATGTATCCAATTTGCTCGATTTGACTTGATTTGGGCAATTATAGTGATTGCAACAAATCTAATTTTGTTAGGATTTATTAGCACCCATAATTCCAGGAAGATAAGACTGCCACGTGTCTCAGTCATCGTGAAAAGTGCCACGTGTCTCTACTGGGTCATCTTGGCAGAGCCGTATATGAGTGGTACGCATAAGGATGAACGGCCGCATGAAGATAGGCAGCCGCATAGGGATGAACAGCCGCATGAAGATAGACGGCCGTATAAAGAATGCAGCTGCATGACGATGGGCGGCCGCATAAAGGATACAGCCGTATGAAGATGGACGGCCGCATGAAATGGGCGGCCGTATGGAGTGGTCGGTCGCATAAATGCAACAGCTGCATGCCTCAGAATTTGGTGGATTCTGCCAACTGTGAGAAGATTTTCTCCTCTTCCCTAGGAATGCGCCTTTATGTCAGTCATTATTGCACCTTTATGTCAGAGCTGTCATTTGTCAGAGCTGTCAGCCGTTAGGGCATTAAATGCAGCAAAAGACGAAGGAAAGAGCTGTTGAAGGCCACGTGGCTCTGGGTCTATTCGAGCCGCATCATTCGAGCTGTATAGACGCGTGAGCCGCATGGACCCCTGAGCCGCATGGGCTCTCTGAGCCGCATGGGGATCCTTAGCCGCATGGTCCTTTCTTTATTCTTTTCCATGCTTCTACAAGACCCCCTTCAAAGTTTTCAATTTGTAAAATTGAAATACTTTGAATAAGAAGCATGGCCATGTATAAACTCCTCTGGCCGCATATGATGTTCTGGCCGTATGTATTTCCCAACCGTATAGCCTTCTCAGCCGCCTGTCCATCTGAGCCGCATTGACAACCGCCGCATGGATTGTCTAGCCGCATAGGCTGTCCGGCCGCATGGGCTCCATGCCAGTGTGCGTGTCATTAATTGCCTCTAATTCATTTAGCGCCATCTTTCGGGGAAATCCCAAGGGTCGGCTCATTAAATCTTTTGGATTTTATGACCTGAGTGAATCTCATTTATGAGAGAGGAGGCGAAATCCGAGGAGTCGGTTTCGTTTTGCCTGAAGCGGTTATTAGTCTACGTGTCCTCCCACTTTTGTCCTCTCTATAAATAAGAGAAATTAAGAGAAGAAACTCTTTACTTTCTCCTTCAATTCGAACCTTCCTGCCCCGATTTGTTATTCTCTTCTTCGATCACCGATGGCTCCCAAGAAGACCGTTGGGGCAAAGGGTAAGAAGGCGACGTCTTCGTCGACTGCGGCGGCGAAGGGTAAGAAAGCTGCTTCTACTTCGACTGCGGCCGCTCCTCCGCCAGCCGACGTGCCCGCAGTTCACCCTGACGTCCACCCCCTTATTGTTGGTAAGGGCGTTATGTGAGAAAACCCTAATTGTTGTGGCTACGTCGCATGCTTTATACGCGAGACTTTATCTTCATGTGCGCCGCATGTACGTCTCATGGTGAGCCGCGAGCCGCATGAGGATCATTACTGTGGCCGCATACGCACTTCGCCAACGGAGCCGCATAAGCTGCGCTGAGCCGCATAGACTCGTACGAATTTGCTTGTCACGTGAACCGCATGAACTTATCCGAACTCTGAGGGCCATATGAGAGCACTGCCGCATGAACCTTCGCTGGACGGAGCCGCATAAGTGTTTTTCTGAGTTTGAGTCGCATGAGGCCCCATTAAGTTGGAGCCGCATAAGCTCGAAAACACCCATCAGTTCTCTTTGTCCATCTTTTTAACTTACTTTCTTTTGTCTTCCCTTTTCCAGTGAATTTCCCAGTTGATGTTGCGGGGGAACCTCTAGTGGGTCGTGCTCAAGCCGCTATGGGCTACGAGTACGACCAGATAGTTCGGTATGTGGCGGACCAGCTTCCTAGTGACGAGCCTTTGACGAGGGCAAATGCCCTCAAGAACCAACCCTTCTACTTCCTATGTGCCATGATGAATTCGAGAAAATTGAAAAGGGAATACCTGAAACCTGCATTCTTCATTGGAGACGCTTTGACTGTGAAGAACAGTCAAATTCTGGATATATCAAAGAACTAGAGCTTTATCTCTAATAGGATTGCGGTCCGCATCCCTCAAATGGAGCATCACTTCCTACTATCTTGGTTCAATATGCTCCCGCTGGACAGGAAGATGGAAGAGTCTTTGACTCCTACCCGGAACGGGATGTTTGTGGGCGACATCTATTACAACAACAGCATGAAGTCTGTATGTGCGGGCAAGGTGCATGCCAGCCGTTATGTAACGGGATTGGCCCCGGGTACTTTCTTGAATGTGCCGGGTCCTAATTTCACGTTTTCTTCGGTCAATACTTTCCTGAACCAACTTGCTCGAAAAGGCTCCTATCCCATTGGCCAGTTGACGCTCCTGAGTTGGATACACCCCATTCCCTTATGGATCAATCTATCTATGTGGATTTTGCGAAAATATTTGGCCTTTCTGTGTGAGATTGGTCTTTATCATGCTATTCGGGGCACCAGCCATGGCTTGCCCGTAAATAAGAGATTATTTATATCTCTGCTGGAGATGTACAACCGTCGTACGGGAACCTTCTATACGCCTGTAGGGGAGATGGGGGTTGCACTCCATGAAATGCATACGGTTTCCAAGCTTCCTTGGGGGATGAAGCTTTTGAGGCGTACACTCCTACGAATGAGGAGTTCGAGGAGTTGGAGGAATGGTATCCAGGCTTCATGGCTATTTATCAAGAGATATTGTGCCACTATAGCACATGTCAGCAGATAGCTAAGAAGGACAGCATCTCGGAAGGGAATGCTCCCCACACTAAGGACTGGGTATGCATTCTCTTCTCGATGGGTGCCTCAGGTCGAGTTACTTCCCGACGTCCTCAATCCCGGGAGGCGGTTCAAGCCTTGGTGTCGTCGGCCAAGAGGGTGGCCACCACTAGTGACAGATTTGGGAGTCAAACCGATTCTTTTGGTTATTTTATCAGGATACCCAAGAGCTGTCAGAGAAGGCACTCCTGGCGGAATTCTTGATGGTATGGTTGCGGAATTGCGTAGTCTCGGGAGGAGCTGGTTCTATTGAAAGGATCAGCCGTAATTTTATTCTTCCTGCTGTGAAGCTAGTTTTTAGAGTAAAACTAGCTCTTCTCCCGGCCATGGTATGCAGCATACACCGTGGCCTCCGTACTTTTACGTCCAAGGTCATCGCCCGCGATGTGACAAAAGACTTTGAACGGACTGAGCTGCCCTATCATTATCTGATGGGGTGGCTGCTGATGTATTGTCCGTCTTTGAGGAGGCCGGGCTCCGAAGATGGCGTAACTGACGACGATGCTTTTATCTTCCGTTATCGCAGCGAGCCTTGGGAGTACGATACCATGCGTGCCTGCCGGCTAGCGCTGGCAAGAGCAGACAGGTACAACTTTTTTGTATCCATCCCTCGTTTCACTGTTGAGGAAATAGCGGACGTACATCTCGACGGTATTGGTCCTCCTCAACTTCTAGACGGTCAGATGCTTTTATGGTTGCATAACATCCGCCCCGCCACTTGGTATACCGCAACCGTAATATTGTCTTCCTGGAACCATACCTGTCCAGCAAGTTTGCTCGTCAGTTCGGATACAGCCAACTTTTTCTGGACAGTCCCAGCTCGTGTCTGGGTTTTGAAGGTAGCCTCCTTGACGGCATCAGGGTGTGGCATTACTACGATACATTCCATACCCGTGCCACTTTCTCGGTTCCTGCTATTGAAGAGTCGGTAGAGATTTTGTATATGGCGGCCTTGTACCATGTCATGGCAAACAAGCTCCCCATCGGCTTTAGCCCGGGTACCAGTTTTATTGTTGGTACTGGCTTGGATGAGAAGCCCCAAGGGGCCAAGACGAGGAAGAAGAAGAAGAATAGAGTTGAAGTGCCAGACTCAGACTCCACCACTGCGGATGATGAGGACGATAAGCGTGATGCAGATAACTCTTCCTTCCCGATAGAAGATTTTGGGGCGAATCAGCCGCCTGTTTTGTTAAATGAGATGGTGGCGGATCAGCCACCCGTCGCACCTGGTTCTGTACGGAAGCGTAGCAGACAAATTTCCATGTTGGCGGTATTCTTTACTCCCGAAAATTGGCTGCGACCGGACATCGCAGGCTAACTATAAGGGAGATAAGCGAGGAGGTTGACCCCGCTTCGAAGGTAAAGCGAGTCACTAATATTTTTATTCAGTTCTTTTTTTCTTCCAGTTTTGATCTTAATCATTTTCTTTCCCTCCCGTAGGTGTCAGAAGAAGAGGAATCTCAAGTTGCCGAGGTCGTGACTCGAGATGACGGGGGCTCCGATGAACCTGTCCCTAAAATTGCTGAATTTCATCAAGATGAAGCTAATCGAGTCGTATCTCCCTTCGAGGTGGATGGGACAGAAGAGCCAGCCGAATTTAACTTGGAGGTCGCAGGTGAGGAGACCAAGTCAACTGCGAACGAGCCGCAGCCTCCATGCTTCTTCCTTGGTAAGATAAGCCAAATCTTAACTTGCGAGGAGGCCTATCTGCTCTATCATCACATCATTCGGGTTACGTCGATTGATTGTTGTTCTGGATATACAGGTCCTGCCTCTCCAGTGTCGATGATGGACATTGTTGAGACAGGCTCTGCCGAAGGGGCACTGACGGAGAGGAGCGTACCCCCTCCCCTTTCGGCTCGTCTTGAGGGGACCCCGCTGGCTCGAGTTCAGCAAGTCAGGTGGTGGGACAGTCGGGGCAGCTAGGGGATAATGGTCCTTGCATTCTCTCCTGCTTGGGCGGCTCCGTGATTTGACCTCTCTGTCCTGCCAAGTGTCCAGGCTCTTCGGGGTGGCAGAGGAAGAGTTAGCCGCTATCCGCGCATTGTTCTGCTCGGAATTAGTCCCCTTGGTGGTAAGTTCTAGCGCAACTCCTTCGACGTTGCCGGCCACGCTTCCTTTGACGTCGTCCTCTACAGAGGTCCTGGACGAAGCGTTACAGGACGTGGTTGACAGCTTTTATCGTCACTTGAAGAGGGGGATAGCGGCTTGCTGTAGCAAGAGGAACCTCTTTCGTCTTGGCCCGGCAATGCGGCCAGGGTCATATTGATATCCTTAAGACTCTTCCTAGTGGAGCAGGTGTTAGGGTTATAAACTAAAAGCATCACTTTTGTAGTAACCTTATTTCCTTAAATTTTGAATGAGAATCATATGGGCAAATGTTTGCATATGTATTTGTTGCAAGTGTTAATGCAAATGTCTGATATTCTATATTGTAGATAATATGGTGTGTGGTGTCACACAGAAGATCATATTATCAGTTTTCTATGGAGTATATAAATAGTTCACAACCTAGATGGACTTGGACAATCTATTGGAAAGGTTGTAGTGTAATCTGGTATTAGTCTATCTTGACTATAGGTTTACACTAGTACACTTTGTGTGTATTGAACAGGACCACTTGAGGTTGTTCTCTTTGTACTGACTAGATAAGAGAACAAATACCTCTGTTATTATGGATGCTTGTACTCTTAATCCGGATATAATAACGGACATGTATAAGCAATGTGCATTACTTTGACTCATAAAAGAGTGAGATTCATTATGGATCAGCAACCTCTATAATTGGGTAATAACATTGTATGTATGATGGGCTGTTGATTATAAATGGAATCCATGTCCCGATACATCGGGTTGATGATGTCCTCTTAAGGAGCTCATAAGGATTGTCATGTAAACCCTGCAGGTGGATTATATCTGACATGACAAATAAAGTTGAGCGGTACTACTTAAGGATAAAAGATGTCGAATCAATATAGTTGTCAGTAACTTAATTTGATCGACGGACATACGATATCTTAACATGGAGAGCCAAACGAGCATATAATAAAAGGAGCCCACAAACATAATTTGGGATTAGGGAGGTAGTGCAACAATAGCTCATTAGTGGACCGAGCTATTGTTAATGGGCCTGGATTGTGTGTTCGGGCTGAACACGGGATATCCAGATCCGTTAGGAGGCCTAATCCTAATTTCTCCTCATGGTCCCTGCCGTAGCCTATATATATCCTCTATTCTCTGGCCGCCAGATTACTGATCAGAAATCTGAAATTTTCTCTAAATTCGTGATTCACGTAAGAAGAGAAAGAGAGTGCTGCCAAGGAGAAGAAAAAGTTGGAAGATCGTCGCTCACACGACATCCAACTCGAGGAAGGAATACGTACAGAAGATCTTGGGGTCGTCCGCTCGAGATTGCCAGGAATTACTTGTCTTCTTTCCACCGCAGGTATAATTCGTGAACCCTAGTTTCCTCCTATGAAGGGTTAGAACACGTATTAGATCTGTTTAACTTTCTATCGATCAATACGCACACCAAAGGAAGGGTCCTGGGAATCCCCAGTTCTATCAATTGGTATCAGAGCCACTTTGGATCTACATATTGATTGATACGTCCATGTTGTCCAATAAAACTTGCACTATGTAATAGTCGGTAGATGTAGATCTGTTCTAACTCGGTTTTGCAGGCATCTTAGATCCAACTATTATGGTCCAATGCATGTTTTTTGATTGTGTTGTTTAAATCACGGACATGTCGTGGATGTTGTTGTTGCTGTGGATGTAATTAAAATCACGAGGGTTGATCGTGCTTATTAATTTAATTTTTCAATCTAGATTATGTGTGAACTCCTTCGGGAGGCATAGGAATGATGTAATTTTAATTATTTTTGATCAATTGTGATGGCGGTGGTGGCTGTTTCTGACGCCGGACGAGATGCTGGTTTTGAGCAATCCAGAGGCAGACAGATGATTTTCGATGAAGAAATCGACAGCCAAAACCTAAAAAAAAAACTTCCTTAGGGATAGTTGAGGACGGAGCAGCAAAGATGACCATAATAGTTGGATATTTTCTCTTATTTTTGTCATTTTGCTTTTTTCTAATTATGCATGTTTATTATTGTGTGGTTGTTTTTTTTAAAAACCAAGCCTACATTAATAATGGACAATATGGACATAATATCAACTAGTAGAAAAACCCTCATTGTTAAATAACTAAGTGGGAGAGGATTTTTATTTAGTATAAATCCTATGGTCTCCATTACTGGTTTGTAGGTGATGTAATTATACTTGCGTGTTGGCTTTAGTGCTTTCCTCCATATCGGATGAGTATAATTATGGATCACCAGTACAAACTTCCTTAGGGATAATTGTAGAAAGTTACCTAGTATGTGTTCACTTCTCCGTCTGAAGGAACTCATTACAAGGTAATGGACTTAGTATTAAGTAATGGTATACACTTAGATACAAATAATGGTATCCTCCCCAACGGAGTCACTGCTATTATTTGTATGACCAGAGCAAGACCAGCATATTCATTTTATTTATCATAAAGTTATATTGACATGATAGTAAAATTAATAAGAAAAATCTACTTGAACAAAGTTGAATTTGTATACGTCCACACTATCGTGGCATGCTAAATTCATGGTGTTCAAGGTGTTGGTGAATTTCTTATTATTGTTTTGAGGGAATCAATATTTAGTTAATTCAAAAAGTTTTTTTGGCCCTACATAATTTTATTTATGTGATTCTCAGGATTTCAAAAAATGGGTTCTTTCAGTCCACTTATGGTGATTCTTAAAGAAAACAAACTTACTGGACCTAATTATATTGACTGGAAACGTAATTTGGACATTGTTCTGACTGCTGAGGAGTACAAATATGTACTTGTTGAGGAATACCCACCTAAGCCTGATGCTAACTCTGATGAAGAGGTCAAAGAGGCTTATAAGAAGTAGAAAAATGCAGATGAGATGGCGCGGTGTTACATTCTGGCATCTATGTCAAATATACTGCAACATCAGCATCAGGCCATGACCACAGCTTATGACATGATGTATAACCTCAAGGAACTCTTCGGACATCAGAGTAGAGCAGCTAGGCAGTTTGCTATAAAATGTTTGATGAATACAAAAATGGCTGAGGGCACACCAGTAAGGGATCATGTTCTCAAGATGATGGGTCATCTGAATGAGATGGAGATCCTTGGTGCTGAAATCGATGGGGAAACCCAGGTCGATATCATTCTCGGGACTCTGCCTAAAAGTTTTGACAATTTCTGCCTTAATTACAACATGAACAAAAGGTTGTATAGTTTGGCAGAACTTGCAAAAGAGCTATAGGATGCTGAATCTCTCTTTAGGCAGAGTGGTCATGTTTTTGTTTCTGAAAAGGCTTCTACTTCTAAGCCAAAAGGTGGTAAGAAGAAGAATAACATTCAGAAACAGGCAAACTTAGAAAAGAAGGGCATGGGACCTCAAGACGCGGTGAAAAAGCTGGAAGGCAAATGTTTCTAGTGCAAAGGATCAGGACATTGGAAGACTGATTGTCCACTTCTCAAACAAGGGAACAAAGAAGGTATATCTCATTTACTAGTAGTTGAAACATGTTTAGCGGTGTTATCTACCGGCACCTGGTGTATAGATACCGGAGCCACTAATCATGTCTGCAATACATTGCAGGGGTTCCAGGAAACCAGACGGCTCAGTGATGGAGAAATATGCTTGTTCATGGGTGATGCTACAAAAGTATCGGTCGTTGCATTAGCAGATGTTACTTATCTTTTGGTAGAAGTAAGTCTTTGACATTGAGAGATTGTCTTTATGCACCTTCACTTAGAAGGAATTTAGTTTCTGTTTCTATGTTAGTTAAGGATGGATATTCAGTTTATTTAATGACAATATTGTTATTAGAAAGAATAAACATTTTATCTGTTCTGGTGCATTGGTTGATAATTTGTATGTCATTAATCCTATTTCGCCCACAATGCAACTTATGGAAATGAATAATATGTCATCTAACTTAAATAAGAGAAAAGAACCTTCTTGTATGAACCAAACATATCTTTGGCACTTACGATTGGGGCATATTAACCTAAGAAGGATTCAAAGACTGGTTGAAGATGGACCTTTGAGTTCATTGGAAGTGGAGGCACTACCAGTTTGTGAATCCTGCTTGGAAGGTAAAATGACCAAAAGGCCTTTTACGGCAAAGGGGTATGGGGCCAAAGATGTGTTGGAATTGGTTCATTCTGATTTGTGTGGACCCATGACTATCCAAGCTAGAGGTGGCTTTAAATATTTTGTCACATTTATTGACGATTATTCAAGGTACGGATACATTTATTTGATGCGCCGTAAGTTTGAGTGCTTTGAGAAATTCAAAGAGTACAAGGCTGAAACGGAGAAAACGTCATGGAAAATGTATCAAGTCATTACGATCAATCATGGTGGCGAGTACCTCTTTGGAGAGTTTAGGGATTATTTATCAGAGGCTGGGATTGTATCCCAATTGACTGCACCTGGAATGCCCCAACAGAATGGTGTAGCCGAAAGAAGGAATAGAACTCTTATGGAGATGGTTAGATCAATGATGAGTTATTCGGATTTGCCAGATTCGTTTTGGGGATATGCCTTAGAGACTGCAGCTTATATTTTGAACTTGGTTCCTTCTAAGTCAGTACCGCTTACTCCCACAGAGCTGTGGATTGGGCGTAAGCCTAGTCTGAAACATGTTCGCATTTGGGGTAGTCCAGCACATGTGCTGAATGGAAAAGCAGATAAGTTGGAATCTCGTACAGAAGTACGCTTATTTGTAGGCTATCCAAGAGGAACGAAAGGAGGTTTATTTTATAGTCCTAAGGATCAGAAGGTCATTGTTAGCACCAATTCCCGATTCTTAGAGGAAGACTACGTGATGAACCATAAACCCACAAGTAGAGTTGTTCTAGAAGAACTGAGACGTGAGACACCAAGTACTTCAGTACCAACAGTACAAGAGGATGAACCACAAATAACTGCACAACGTGTCACAAATGTTACACCACAACCGATAGTGCCTCGTCGTAGTGGGAGGGTTGTGATACAACCTGATAGATATATGTTCTTGGGAGAGTCATCAGACTTCGTCCCTGAGGAACAAGATTATGATCCCTGTACCTACAATGAAGCACTCCAAGATAAAGATGCAGAGTCTTGGCAAAAAGCAATGATATCTGAAATAGAATCTATGGATTCTAATCAGGTCTGGGAGCTTGTAGAACCACCCGTTGGTGTAAAAGTCATTGGATGCAAGTGGGTCTATAAGAGAAAAAGAGGATCAGACGGTAAGGTTGAAACCTTTAAAGCTCGGCTTGTAGCAAAAGATTTTACTCAAAAAGAGGGTATCGATTATGAGGAAACCTTTTCTCCTGTAGCCATGCTTAAGTCTATTCGGATTCTTTTATCTATTGCAGCTCATCTCGATTATGAGATTTGGCAAATGGATGTCAAGATAGCTTTCCTTAATGGAAGTCTTGAGGAAGACATCTATATGAAGCAACCAGACGGGTTCATTGAAAAGGGTCAGGAGCATCTTGTTTGTAAGCTCCAAAAGTCTATTTATGGACTTAAGCAAGCTTCCAGATCTTGGAACATCTGTTTTGATCAGGTGATAAAATCCTATGGATTTGATCAATGTCAGGATGAATCATGTGTATACAGAAAGTGTGACGGAAACGTGGTGGTGTTCCTAGTACTTTATGTGGATGACATCTTGCTCATTAAAAACAATGTGAAGGTATTATCTGATGTAAGGGTATGGTTATCCAAACAGTTTGATATGAAGGAGTTGGGAGAAGTAGGTCACATCCTTGGGATCAAGTTCTACGAGATCGCAAGAAAAGGATGTTGGGCTTATCCCAAGCTTCCTATATCGATACTGTACTAACTCGTTTTAGTATGCAAAATTCTAAGAAAGGTTTCTTACCTTTTAGACATAGAATTGCTCTATCAAAGGAGCAGTGTCTGAGGATACCTAAAGAGATAGAGAACATGAAGGCAGTTTCTTATGCTTCAGCAGTAGGAAGCTTAATGTATGTAATGCTATATACGAGACCAGACATCTGCTTTGCCGTAGGCATGGTCAGCAGATATCAGTCTAACCCAGGACAAGAGCACTGGACTGCCGTAAAGTATATTTTGAAGTACCTGAAAAGGACTAAAGAGTATATGCTAGTTTACCAGGCAGATAGTTTAGTTCCCTTGGGGTATACAGACTCAGATTTTCAGTCAGATAGGGATTCCAGGAAATCTACCTCAGGTTATATGTTTACTTTGGGAGGTGGAGCCATTGTGTGGAGAAGTATCAAGCAAAAATGTATTGCTGATTCCACCATGGAAGCCGAGTATGTGGCCGCCTCTGAGGCAGCCACAGAAGCGGTTTAGCTCAGAAACTTTCTGTTGGACTTGGATGTGGTACCTAGTTTGCCTAAGTCTATTACACTTTATTGTGATAATAGTGGTGCAGTGGCAAACTCGAAGGAACTATGAGCCCATAAGACAGGCAAACACATTGAGCGTAAGTACCACCTGATACGAGATTTCATAAAGAAAAAAAAGTTGCTGTGATCAAGATAGCATCAGCCGACAACCTAGCTGATCCCTTACAAAGAGCTTACCAGCTAAGGCTTTTGACAGTCATGTTGAGGGAATGGGAGTCAGATGTGTAGCAGCATGTCTTTAAGTATAAGTGGAAGATTTGTAACAGTATACTGAAAAGCAATACTTTGAGTATAAGTGGGAGATTGTTAGGATTATATACTAAAAGCATCACTTTTGTAGTAACCTTATTTCCTTAAATTTGAATGAGAATCATATGGGCAAATGTTTGCATATTGTATTTGTTGCAAGTGTTAATGCAAATGTCTGATATTCTATATTGTAGATAATATGGTGTGTGGTGTCACACAGAAAATCATATTATCAGTTTTCTATGGAGTATATAAATAGTTCACAACCTAGATGGACTTGGACAATCTATTGGAAAGGTTGTAGTGTAATCTGGTATTAGTCTATCTTGACTATAGGTTTACACTAGTACACTTTGTGTGTATTGAACAGGACCACTTGAGGTTGTTCTCTTTGTACTGACTACATAAGAGAACGAACACCTCTGTTATTATGGATGCTTGTACTCTTAATCCGGATATAATAACGGACATGTATATGCAATGCGCATTACTTTGACTCATAAAAGAGTGAGATTCATTATGGATCAACAACCTCTATGAATTGGGTAATAACATTGTATGTATGATGGGCTGTTGATTATAAATGGAATCCATGTCCCGATACATCGGGTTGATGATGTCCTCTTAAGGAGCTCATAAGGATTGCCATGTAAACCCTGCAGGTGGATTATATCCGATATGACAAATAAAGTTGAGCGGTACTACTTAAGGATAAAAGATGTCGAATCAATATAGTTGTCAGTAACTTAATTTGATCGACGGACATACGATATCTTAACATGGGGAGCCAAACGAGCATATAATAAAAGGAGCCCACAAACATAATTTGGGATTAGGGAGGTAGTACAACAATAGCTCATTAGTGGACCGAGCTATTGTTAATGGGCCTGGATTGTGTGTTCGAGCTGAACACGGGATATCCAGATCCGTTAGGAGGCCTAACCCTAATTTCTCTCATGGTCCCTGTCGTAGCCTATATATATCCTCTATTCTCTGCCGCCAGATTACTGATCAGAAATCTAAAATTTTCTCTAAATTCGTGATTCATGTAAGGAGAGAAAGAGAGTGCTGCCAAGGAGAAGAAAAAGTTAGGAGATCGTCGCCCACACGACATCCAACTCGATGAAGGAATACGTACAAAAGATCTTGGGGTCGTCCGCTCGAGATTGCCAGGAATTACTTGTCTCCTTTCTGCCGCAGGTATAATTCGTGAACCCTAGTTTCCGCCTATGAAGGGTTAGAACACGTATTAGATCTGTTTAACTTTCTATCGATCAATACGCACACCAAAGGAAGGGTCCTGGGAATCCCCAGTTCCATCAGCAGGGGTAGTTGTGCTTCTGGAGGCAAAATTGCTGGAGACTGATCAGCTGGCCCAGCTTCAAGTGCTGCGGCAGGCTGATCTGTCCGCTGCTATAGATCAGAAGTGCGGTTTCCTCACAGCTGCTGTAGAGAAGATAAGGACTGCTCGGGATAAGACCAGGCCGGCCATACTGAAGGACCTCCGCGATCTGTCTGATCGATATGATCAGTTGAGCCGCGAGAGTAAAAATATTACGGCTCGGAAAGCGACTGCCTCCCATGGGATCATTGACACGCGGGAGCAGATCCTTGAGCTTCAGAGGAAGTTAGCTTTCCTGGAGTCTGAGCTTGAGGCTGTCCATACCGAAAGGGGGCTAATTATCCAGGATGCTGACAGAGTTAATCGAGCTTCGGCTGACCTGGAAATTGCCCTGAAGAAGTTGGAGTACGACTGGCGGGCACACATGGACTTGGATAATAAGAAGCGGCTGTCCCAGGAAGCGGAGCGCCGAGCTAAACAGCGGCTTGAACAGGGGGCCGCCTTGGTGAAGAACCGCCTCCTGGAATTATGTAACGGCGAACCATAGTCGGCCTTTTTTTTCTTTTGTTTCTGTTTTCTTCCTTTCTTTAAGTGGGACGTTGTCCCTAGAACATGTAGTACTTTCGCCTTCCAAATAAAAGAGTATGCTTTATTCTATCATTTATTTGTACTGCTTGTTGTGCTTGTGGTGTTATGGTGATGTTTGTCCCGCATGGGGGACTTGTTTATGGACCCGTTATCCATGGCGTACCTTGGTTTAGGTACGGGTAACAAGTTTGATTGGGGATACCTAGAACGGTTCTACGATAAGGTGGTCATGGACGCTCCTGGTATCGGAAGAAAGAATGCCATGGAGCAGCTGGGCTCCCGGGACATGATGAGAAATGACGGGCCTGTACTAAGTGACTTAGCAAAGGACATTTGTGGACCTATTGTCCTTGGCGTACCCTGGCTCAGGATATGGATAATAGGATGAAAGGGAACCAACATACTTACTCAGATGTAATGAGGACATGGCAAGCATGAGGGTTTTACCGCGGAGTCTTCCTACTCAGAGGTAATGAGGACATGGCAGGAGTGGACTCAACGGAGGATATTAGTGGACCTATTATCCTTGGCGTACTCCAGTTGTGGGTACGAATAATAAGTCGAAAGGGAATCAATATACTTACTCAGAGGTAATGAGGACATGGCAAGCATGAGGGTTTTACCGCGGAGTCTTCCTACTCAGAGGTAATGAGGACATGGCAGGAGTGGACTCAACGGAGGATATTTGTGGACCTATTATCCTTGGCGTACTCCGGTTGTGGGTACGGATAATAAGTCGAAAGAGAATCAACATACTTACTCAGAGGTAATGAGGACATGGCAAGCATGAAGGTTTCTTCGACGGAGCCTTCCCACTCAGATGTAATGAGGACATGGCAGGAGTGGGCTCAATGAAGGGGAGTACATAGAACGACTCAGAGGTAATGAGGGCATGGAAGTTCTATGTAGAGGGGTGATTTATTTTGGCAGAAGTAAAATGACTCAGAGGTAACATCGACATGGTCGTTTCAGAAATTTGTGGATCTGTTACCCTTTTTGTGCACTGGGAGTACGGGTAGTGGATCATGAGGAAGGAGCTCTTTCAGGAAGAAAGTTCATAGGTATAGTCATACATGACTTACTATCTGGAAGAGTGACCGGAGTGTGAGTTTAGAGGCACCTGCGGGTACATAACTCGATAATCTGGGAGATTGTGAACATGAGTTCAGCGGTACCGGAGGGTATATGACTCAATAATCTGGAATTTGGAGTACAAGTTCAGCGGTACCAGTGGGTACATAACTCGTTAATCTGGAATGTTGTGAGTATGAGTTCAACGGTACCAGCGGGTACATAACTCAATAATCTGGAATTTGGAGAATATGAGTCCAGCGGTACCAGCGGGTACATGACTCAATAATCTGAAATTTTGTGAATATACGAGTTCAGTGGTACCAGCGGGTACATAACTCAATAATCTGGAAAATATCGTCTAGACATAATTTCTTCAGGAACTTGCCGTTGACGAACAGCATGAGCAAGTCTCCATTTTGTTTTGCAAGGCGGTAAGCGCCGTTGGATAATATAGCCTCAATGATAAATGGGCCTTCCCACTTTGGTTGGAACTTGCCGATGGTCTTGTGAGTCATAACCATTGGCTTCCGAACTGCCAGAACGAGATCGCCTACCTGGAATGTTCTGATTTTGACCTTCTTGTTGAAGGCTCCAGAGATGCGTGCTTGGTATAGCTCGATCCGTTGCTAAGCCAGTAGGCGTTTTTCATCTAAGGCCTCCAACTCTTGTAGCCGGCGACGGTAGTTATCGTCCGTCGTCAATTGGTAAGTGAGAGCGACGTGGAGTGAGGGGATTTGAGTCTTCAATGGGAGAACTGCCTCACTCCCGTACACCAGGGAGAATGGTGTATTCCCGATGGCTGTTCGTACTATAGTACGATACACCCATAAGCATTCACCAAGCTTCTCGTTCCAGTCGCGTTTGTTGGACGACTAGAACTTTTTGAGCAACTTGATGATGGTTTTGTTGAATGCTTCTGCCAATCCATTTGCTGCCGGATTGTATGGAGTTGAAGGAACATTTTGAATTTTGTGCTTGTCGCAAAACCGATAAAAGACGTAGCTTGTAAACTGCGGACCATTATCGTGGATGATCCTTCGGGGCAGTCCAAAGCGGTAGATGATGTGATGCTTGAGAAAGCTGATCACGTTTGAAGTTTTGACTTCTGCAAGCGGAACAGCTTCCGTCCATTTGGAGAAGTAATCCGTGATTGCGAGTATGAAGCGATGTCCTCGAGAGGAAGGTGGAGTAATCGGACCGATGATATCCATTCCCATGCTTCAAATGGCCAGGATGCCACCGTCGGATGTAGAAATTCGAATGGTTGGTGGATGAAATCTGCGTGGACTTGGCAGGCTTTACACTTTCTTACGTAGTCTATCGCATCTGCCACCATCGTGGGCCAGTAGTAGCCCATTTGGCGAAGACGGTCTTATAATTTTGGGCCAGGCTGATGGGCCCCGCAGACACCGTCATGAGCTTCGCGTACGGCTTCTTTGGCTTCTGCGTTTGACAGACATCGAAGCAGTAATCCATCGTAGGATCGGCGGTACAGTATTTTTGTCTCTGTATCATAGAAGAATCTGAGAGAATGCTTTCTGATGGAAGTGGCCTCCTTTGGGTTCTCGGGCAGGATGTCCTAGACTACAAAGTCTATGAATGGTTGTCTCCAGTCTGGCGCTTCGTCGATCGTCTGAGCGGAATAACTCGCCACGAATTGAAGGTTGTTCTTGGGACAGACCAGTTCATGGCCTATCATATCGACCGATTGATGAGCATAGTTTGGAACTGCTAGGGAAGCGGCAAGGCAGCTAAGGCATTGGCTTTGATATTTTGGAGTCTGGGAACGTGTTCGATGAAGAATCTCTCAAATGATGAAATAATATTGATCGCTATTTGGTGATAGGGATCATGTCTTCATGGCGGACTTCATATGAACCCCGGATCTGATTGACGATTAACTGCGAATCGCCGTATGCTTCAAGATATTCTACCCCCAGCTCTCTTGCAAGTTGGAGGCCAATGACCAACGCGTTGTACTCGGCCACATTGTTAGAGCAGGGTTCTGTGAGAGTGTAAGCGCGATTGATCACCAACCCGGAAGGAGAAACCAGCACCACCCCGACTCCGACGACGATGTTGCCCTTAGGTCCGGTCCTTGAGGCGCCGTCGAAGAACATTTGCCATGTATCATCATGAGAGGTTGCATGCGAGTTGGCGACCTCATCTGGGATTCCTTCATATATTCTGGACGATTTCGAGCCTGGGTGGGCTGCTAAAAAGTCTGCCAGAGCTTGACCCTTAACAGCCTTTTGCGGGACGAAGATCATATAATAAGGAGACAGCAATATTGCCCATGTGGCGAGGCGGGAGCTGAGTGCTCCTGTTTCGTCATGAGGACCCTGAGAGGATTGATTCGTGAGATCACATGTATGGTTTGTCCTGTGACATAGTGCCACGTCTTTTGAATGACGAACACCAGGGTGAGGCATTCCTTCTCTACGGTGGTGTATCGGTGCTCTGGTCCAATCATCATTCGACTGAGGAAATATATAGCTTGTTCATGGCCCACATCATTGTTTTGTGCCAGCAGAGCGCCGAGGGAATGCTCCATTGCTCGTACATATAGCAAGAATGGTTTCCCAGCGACCGGGGCCATCAGGACTGGAGGGTTCTACAAATATTCTTTGATGCTGTCGAAGGCACGCTGGTATTCTTTATTCCATATGAACGAGATGCCTTTCTTCATAAGATGGGTGAATGGTCGACATCGCCCTGATTGGTTAGAAATGAACCTCCTGATGTAAGCTAGCCTCACTTGAAGGCATCTGAGTTCAACGAAGATTTCTCGGGGGACCCATCTCCATAATTGCCTTCGTCTTCTCTGGATCTACATGAATTCCCTGGGCAGTAATAATAAAACCCAGGAATTTTCTGCTGGATACGCCCAAAAAGGATTTTGTGGGATTCATCTTCAGGTTGTGTACTCGTATCAGGTCGAATACCGTCCTCAGATCCTGCAGATGGTCTCCCTTATAGCAACTCTTGACGGCTATATCATCAACATAACACTCCACAGTCTTGCGCAAGTGGTCTCTAAAGATGATACTCATGGCTCTTTGATATGTGGCGCCAGCATTCTTTAAACCGAAAGACATGACTGTGTATCAGTATGTGCCAATCGATGTTCGGAATGATGTATGCTTCTCGTCATCATGAGACATCTTAATTTGGTTGTACCCTGAGAAGCCATCCATGAATGACATGCGTTCGAAGCCGCATGTGTTGTCGATCATGATGTCTATGATAGGGAGGGGGAATTCATCTTTGGGACACGCCTCATTCAGATTGCGAAAGTCGATGCAGATTCAAATCTTCACATTCTTCTTGAAGATCGGAACTATGTTGGCGACCCAATCTGGATATTGTTCCTCACAAATGAAGCAGCTGGCTATCAGTCTGTTGACTTCGGCTTCGATCGCATCCATGATGCTCGGGCAGAAGCGT